>VMKM01001415.1:0-142939 GCA_008360985.2 Macquaria ambigua
GAAGGCAGGAGATGAGAGGAGAGGAGAGGAGAGGAGGAAGACAGGAGATGAGAGGAAAGGAGAGGAGAGGAGGAAGACAGGAGATGAGAGGAGAGGAGAGAGGAGAGATGAGGTTTTGTCTTTAATGACCTGACGGGCCTCTGCTCTGTAGCTCCTGCTCTCTGCGGTCCAGCTCGGCGGCTTTTCTCTCCAGCTCCTCCTGCTGCCTCAGCAGATTGGCCTGAGCTGCAGCAGCAGTCGCCTGAAACAGGAGAGTCAGAAACACTTTACTCAACAAACACATTGAATGTACAGGAATTTATCTTGGTGACATTAGTGCGGAGACACATCAGCAACTCTCATATCCCATACAAATGATGCACAGATACAACAGGACCTTACACACATTGCGAGGCAACAATGCAAAATGTTTCACTACACATAATTCAGCCTGCATTATATTTTACATATAACATCTAACATAGAGGTGAGCCACTGTGAACTAAATGTAGACGTCAACAGCCATTCTGGGCAATAATAATATATATATATATATTTTATATGTAGTAAAGTGTCAGTATCGGCACCCGATACCGATACTGGATCGGAGTGGTCCCAACTCTAAATAGAACTAAATAGGAACTGGTAGTGGATCGGTCAAGAGTGGCTACTGGGTAGGGCCGTGTTTTCTATTCCGAATCTGGTGAATTTTTTTAGCTTTCTTTTGATTTTCTGTTTGTTTTGTCACCTCTTACTCCTCTCTGTGTTCACTGTGCCTTCTTGTGGGTTCATCGTGTTCTGTGTTTTTTGTACTGCCTTTATTTTGTGGAAAACTGAAGCATACAGCTGTACCAACTGTCTGAATAATAACATTAGACACACACACATATATATAGGGACTGTACCAAAGGAAGATCTGTCCCTCAATCTACTTCAACACAATACTTTGAAGTAGTGGATAAGTGGAGGGTTTGGCAGACAGAGGGAGATTCAGTATGGATGACTCACCTGTGGACTGGGCTCTGTAGACGGCTGTAACACAGCAGGCTGGTAGGGAGCGGTGGAGGCTGGAGTGGTATGACTAGCTAGACTGTCCTGAAAAGTAATAATAAGCAAACAAATGACATGATTGCGAGGAAAATTACAAGGACGAGACAACAAGACCGAGAGAGGACCAAGACAAACAGGAAGACGATGGAGGACAAGGAAATGAAAGGTAGGGAGAGAAAGTGGAAGCAGGAAGATGGGAAGAACAAGAAAAAGTAAAAGGAGGAAATTAACAAGGAAGAGGAGAACAAGACCAAAAAAATACCAGCAGAACAGCAAGAAGGACATGGCCTTAAAGAGCAAATAAGAGAAAAATTAAAAGACAAAAGGCACGAATAGATGAGTAAGAGGAGATTAATAGTCCAAGGAAGATGAAGTCCAAGAGAAGAACAAAAAAGCCAAATTAAAGATGTCTTACTGTGGGATGGGCAGGGAAAGGGTTGTACTGGTCAACTGGTTCCATGCCGGAGCTGGTCACTTGTGTGACCGAAGGGTCCTGGAACACAACAAAACATGGGTCACTCATCATTATCGGTCTAATCACCACAAATATATCTACATAAACCGGATCAACTGAGACTTTAAATAAATTCTGAATCCTATCTTAATTGCTTGACTTCTGTTATACTCTGCAGATTAGTCTTGCTGAAAGACACTAATACAAAAGAGACTTGGATAAACTACATGTTGGGGGTCATTGTGACTGAATTTGGGACCTTCCAAGTACAGGACAGCACCAGGTGGGGTTTGGTGAGGGGTTAGCAAGTGATCAGTGCAGTTATGGAACTGCATTTCTTGGATAAAATTGTATAGTAAGACCTTTGGGTTTGTTCAAACATACTCTAACCTTGACTATTGATATGTGACCTCTGAAAAACCCACACACAAAAAATATTTACTGCTGTTTGTTATCTTGAGAAGATCTCTTCCTTAGGAAGTTTTAGTTCCTGAAACACTGAAGGTAAACCTTAAAATAAAAGGTCAGCCCAGACTATGAAATCTGGTAGCATGCTTTGATCAAGTCGTAAAGTGGAGTACAATAACATCCAGCTATTGTTGCAATAACCTCTAAAGGTCTTGATGAATCATTACCTGGGAAGAACTCACTTCTTAACAGGAGTCAGGCACGGACCATTGGTAAACATTAATTGACTCCAGTGGGTCACAATTAGTGTGACTGTTTCTGATATGAGAGGCCACCAGCTGCTGAGTCTGTGACTGAAGCAGATTCTGCACGGCTGATGAATTATCTGATGAATTTCATGGACTTTCCAAGACATTTCCAAGACTAAATCAAAGCGCCACACTGGATTTTTAACACAATTTTCCTGTTGAAAAAAATTAGTTAACACGTTTGTTCCTCCTGCCATTCGGTTTTCTGAGGAGGAAACCAGCTGAAAACCACCATCTAACGCAATGTGTCAAATAAGTTGCTAATAATGAGAGCTGCAATGATTAGTCGATTAATCGATCAACAGAAAATGAATCAGAAAGGATTCTGATAATTGATTAATCATTTTGAGTCACTTTTTAAGAAAAGAAAAAAAAAAGCCAAAATTCTCTGGCTGCAGCTTATCATTATCTAAAACTAAAACAAGACATTTGAAGACGTTACCTTGGGCTCTATGAAATTGTGATGATCATTTTTCGCTATTTTCTGACATTTTATAGACTAAACAATTAATCCACTAATTGAGAAAATTATTTACAAATTAATCAAAAGTGAAAATAATCATTTGTTGGGACGTTCCTGTCTGTTACCCTGCTGTTTTGTTAACAAGGGATCAGTGCAAGCTGTAGATCTCCAGCCCTGCGAAGCCCTGCAGCCATGCAGAAAATGCATTTGTCTTATACAGTATGTTGTGGTAGTGACCAAAGAGCCTCTGATGTTCCCCGAGTACCAGGGAGTACGAGTTCCTCTGAGAATTTTTCAAATTCCC
Organism: Macquaria ambigua; assembly: GCA_008360985.2. Lineage (NCBI taxonomy): Eukaryota > Metazoa > Chordata > Actinopteri > Centrarchiformes > Percichthyidae > Macquaria > Macquaria ambigua. Next base: position 2,967 of record VMKM01001415.1, read on the forward strand.
TGATAATCACAGTCTGGAATACAAAGATGCCAGACAGTGGAGCATTTTTAATGGCTTAAAGATGCAAATACACAACATATTATTTTATGATGCCCAAGTACACTACAGTTCTCAGATTAGAGCTCCAACTAATCGATTAATCAGAAAATTAATCTGCAACTATTTTGATCAACGTTTTATTCCAACATTTGCTTTATTTTCCAGCTTTTCAAATGTGATGATTTGCTGCTTTTATTCATCATACCTGATAGTAAACTGAATATCTTTAGGTTTTGGGATGTTGGTTGAATAAAATAAGCAATCTGAATACATCATCTTGAGCTGTGGGAAATTATAGCCAGCATTTTTCAATATTTTTTTTACTTTTAATGAACAAAAACGATTCATCAATTCATGTAGAAAATAATCAGCAGGTTAATCGATAATGAAAATAATCGTTATAACGCTGCATCAGTCATCTGTGCAGTTGTTTTCATAGGAAAGGCAGCAGCATGGATTGTGGGTATTGTAGGACTTTTGTGAGATTGCTATACACTAAAACAAACACTTTGACAAAGCTAAACCACAGTAACACTGGTCAGAGCTGTTTCTAGAATCTGTGTCAATTTCTCCTTTAAACTGTGTGAGGAAATATCAAGAACCTCACATGATAACCCAACACGTCACTCCCAGGCCATGTGATTAAAAGTGCGACCTTACTCACTATTGCTTATCTGCTCATGAGTCATGACACACCTGTAAACATTCCCAGCAGGAAACAGAGGAATGTCTGAGCACTTTCACTCCTCAACACTTTGTGGACGTGTTCGACAAACAGTCTTAACAGTTAAAAAAAATACAACTAATCACATCCTTTTAGACTAGGGCTGCAACTAACGATTATTTTCATTATCCATTAATCTGCAGATTATTTTCATGATTAAATCGATTAATTGTTTAGTCTATAAAAAGTCAAAAAAATGTGAAAAATGCTCATCACAATTTCCCTGAGCACAAAGTGACGTCTTCAAATTGCTTCTTTTGTCCAACCAACAGTCCAAAACCCAAAGACTCTTCATTTATGGTTATAAATGACAAAGAAAAGCAGCAAATCCTCACATTTAAGAAGCTAAAACCAGAAAATGTTTGACATTTTTGCCTGAAAAATGACAATTAATCGATTATCAAAATAGTTGGCGATTAATTTTCTTTCAATAGACTAATCGATTAATCAATTAATCGTTGCAGCTCTCTATATATTTGTTAACTGTCAACTTGAGAGAGGGAAAATTTTCAAAGACATCATCTTGCCAGGTTTTAAATGGCAGCTGACGTCTTTTAAGAACTCTTCGTTGATCTCCACAGCCTACGGAGATATTCAAAACAGCGTATTATGCAAAATGTGTATTATACCACAGTGTAACAGCAGGAAAAATATCTGCTAAGTCACAAGTGAGAGACTGCTTGTGTCTTTTGATGACACAGCACAGACAGCAATGAATGAAGAAAGCTTTAAGCACAACCACTAAGCCTCTCTGAAATAAGGACTAAGCTGGGACAAGCCAAAACAAGACGACGCAATGTTCACAATAACAGCAAAGGGGTGTGGAGACGCACACAAAAGCACCTCTACATTGATATTGATGGAGTTCCATATTGGTCAAGTCTGGAAATGTTACTAATTCTAAACTAAACGAGTGGGAAAAAAACAATTTTGGCGAAAATCAGCATGATATTCTGACCTTAAAGTCTCTGTACCAGGAAACAGAACTTGCTGTGATAACACTTCATTGCCTAGGTGTGGCTGTTGTACCCATTTCATAACAGCAACTGGATATTATTGCTTCTTAATAAACTTAAGTCACTCTTTATATTGCATGTTGTATTGTTAGCCCTACAGTGCTAACAATGTTTAGATTTACATGGCCATAAAAGCACACTGTAGGTGATTCGGGGGGAAAAGTGCAACATATTTAACTTCAATGTCACAAAGGGTGCACATTTTCAATTATTTTTTTAATATTGCCCTCCTAAAATTCTTTCAAAAGTTGGTAACATATCAACTATTTTAATGTTGTCGCAGGCTGCAGGCTCGTATGAATATAACCGCTTTATACAGTATGGCATAGACAACATATTCCAGCTGCTGGGGTTATTTATTCAGGCACTTCCACACCCATCAAACAAACAGTGGTCTCCACTGACGTCATGACCATTGTGCACCTGATATAATAAAGTGTGACTCTGCACTACTGTAAAAGTGTTATGCATTCGTGTGAAGCCTGGTTGCCCTTGATACATGGATTTCTTGTTTTACCATGCAAACTGTGTTTCTGCAACAAGATGAATTCATCTACATTTTGAACTTGACAAATGAGGCAATCCTGATTTTAAAAGATCTAACAGCAAGTGTGTTAAACAGATATAAGCAGGAAATATTATAGCATACAGATCTAATGTGGTGCTATAACCTAGATTAGATCTTATCTTGTACAATGTTCAAAGGCACTGTAATCTGGGTGTCAGAGTTCCTCAGTGGGCATATACATAATGTGTTAGAATTCAATTCACCCTTTATGTTGCATGTCAACCCCTTCCCATATTTCTGTGAAAGGTCCTTGTGACCAAAATGTCATGCTTCTAACACTCCTATCAAAGCATAATAATAGAGAGGGAGTTGTGCCTGTTAACCTATTTCTCTTCTTGCACATTTTCAACTTTAGCTACTTCATACTACATAATAAGGAAGAAAAGATGGAGAAAAAAAATATACAGCTTCATGACTAGCGCAGAAAAGCAGGCTAATGTGTTTATGGCTTTACACCTACAAAGAAAAAACATGGGTCATATACTTGAGAAAAAATACACATGGAGGGTGCTGGGATTCCCGACAGACTCCAAAGGTTTTCTTGTTGTAGCAAAAAGTGAAAGCAAGAAGATTATGATAATGATATTAATAAAAAGAAATTCTCAAATTTTGTTGAAATAAGTGGGAATTTACCAGGTAAAAAAGGTCAATACATTGCAACCGTAATCACAGCATGCGTTATGGGAAATGTAGGATCCAGCATTATTGGAGTTTGACTTATATTAGAAAATAAAAGTCAGGATATCTCGCCTTTTGTTGCTTCTATGTTGACCATTCTTCTCTTAATGTGTTTCTCGCAAGTCCCCAAACTTTATGAACATGCAATATTTAATCACTGGGGTGCCCCTTTAAAGACAAGCAATAATAAACTGCATGCAACTTGTCTCAGACAAGTCAGATGGCCTACTTTTGAACACTGAACAATATTAACACAGCAGGCCAGCTGTGTTCACAGAAAAGCTATCCGGATTCAATACATTTTTAGGACACAAACACAATGAAGGTACAGATCTATTTATAGATTGAATAGACTTCCAGGTCACATCCTGTAGGTTAGAAATTCTTTTCAAAGAGCAAACCAACAGCACCAATGGAGGTACAGTAGTTAGCATGAAATTGAGGGTCTTTGGGTAATGTAGGTGACATTACAGGAGTCCAAAATAATATCGAATCACATCCAACATATTAAGAAAATCTACTCAATGATACAAATCCCTTTCAGATTGAATAGTAGTAGTAACCGTAGTAATAGGAAAGTACACATTCCTAGTTGGCTACAGTTTAACTTCCTGCAACTAAGCTAGCATGACACCACGCCCTCTTTTCAAACAAAGTCAGCTGATTGGTTGACGGATTGTCAATCGTGCTATATTTGCCAAATGGCTTTCAAGAGTGCAGAAGTAGATCCCTCCCCGACATCCACCCAACAAGTTTCCTGGCGTGCTGGCTACCTTTTAACGAATGATATGTCAGCACCCAAGCTCGACTGTACCTTACCAGCTACTAAACAACATCTAAAACCACACACTTACATTGAAAGGGTTGTCGCTGGAAGGCTCTGCGAACGGGTTGCTATCAAATCCCGACATTTTGAAAACGCTGCGTGATGTTTGGTCCTCTCTGAAACGGGGAATAAAGAATAAACTCTCCTCTGTCGTTTGAGTTGCCTCTCCTATCACTTCCTCGAATGAAGTTTACAGCGCAGGCGCACTGAACCAGCTGGACAATGACGTGTATGTCAGTTGAAGCGAAAACGAAGCGAAGCACGCCACCTGTGGATTTCACTTCAACAATGCAACGTTAATGTAAAGATTTCATGTGTAAAAAAAAAAAAATCACATTAGGAATGAGTCATCACAACAAAAGTTAAATAATATTCCACCGCCAAGTAGCGTAGTTCTTGTAATGGATGGCTCCACCATAGATATACAGTATATCTATGGGCTCCTCAATGTGGTTGCTAAGCGACAGTAAGGGCTGGTATTTTGTCAAGAGTGGCAGTTAGAGAGTTTCACAAAAGACATGGATGTTTATTTGAAAAAAGAATAGCCAAAAAATATTTGTATTCAATTACATTAAAGGGGCATTAAAGGAGTCAGTTTACTCATCATGAAGAGTACTAACGTTACTCAGCCCATGAAAACAGTCGTATTATCTCTATATCTGTAACAGTTAGCTCTGGTGGGAGCTTTCTAAAGTCTGCAAAAATCAACCCTGATAATGTCATCAGGATCAGGCCTAACATGAGTAAGGCGGTTTGAGACTATACATATTTGACAGAATACCTGCATTATAGACGGGCCTGGGTACATGGAGTTTGAAAGATGAGGGCATTTAACAGGCGGGCAAAGGTCTAATGAAAGATGCTATTGAGTTGCATTAAGGGAAGTGCAGGATACAGTGTTTTTCACTGTACTCATATAGGATTGAAAGTAAGGATATCTTGACCTCTGTTGCATCAATTGCATTGATGTCATTGATTGATCATTCTTTTTTTCTTCGGTCTCTCTCACGTCTCAACTTCATGGAAGGCCAATACTAAATTGCAGGTTCTCAGCACTGAGTTGTATGACCGAGGACAACCTTTTTATCACATCCTCCTAATCACTCCTAACTAGATTCCTGTGATATTACCATAGAGCTATATGGTTTTGTTGGGGTTTTTTTTTTTTGGGGGGGGGGTCTTTATTGAACACAGAACAAACAATACATTATTCATTACATTACAATTATTTAGCTGACGCTTTTATCCAAAGTAACTTATAATAAGTGTATTTCAACCATGTGGATACAACCCACAATTGCAATAATCATGCAAGTACATCAACTTCATCACATATGCTGAACTGCTTCAAGTGCTACATTTAGAAACAATACGAGATAGGCTGCCCTATATAAAAAGGTTGAAAATTAGCTCCACCTCAACCAACTACAACAGTAAAATCCTGCTTTTACATTAATGTATGAATGATAATAATATAATTCTATAATATATAATAGTATAACAGTCACAGGGGACATTTTTCTGCATTGAGTACTTTTACTTTTAGTACATTTACTTATTTTTCTTACATACTACTACTTTTACTGAAGTAACATTTTCACCAATGCAGGACTTTTACTTGTAGTGGAATATATATATATATATATATATATATATATATATATATATATATATATATATATATATATATATATATATATATATATATAGAGAAGAGAGAGAGAGAGAGAGAGAGAGAGAGAGAGAGAGATAGATAGATCGATAGATAGATACATAGATACACACATTGGTGTATTAGTACTTTTACTTAAGTAAAGCATCTGAGTACTTCCTCCACCACTGTGTATTATATCAAATTGAAAAAAATATATACATGTATACACGAGTCGCCATTAAAAGAAGAAGAAGAAGAAAGATTCTACGAAGTCGTTGGTCGAATCGTGACGTCACCAACGTTCTGACAGCCGACGTCGCAGCCATGGAGGAAGTGAGAGGTGAGTGAGAATTTCTCCTTCAACTGTTTGAAATCATGTATCGATAAACATTTAGCTAGCTAATGTTGCAACGGTTTAGTTACATTGCACGACACCTGATACACGTTATAGACACGATGAGACGGAAGACAAAAAAGCTCGTTGTTGAGCATCCACATCATTATTTTAAGCCGACGTTTTGTTACGTTTGATGAGAAGCGGACACTGTTTTAAAGCAGCGCTACAGTGAAATAACATGTTACTAGCTTGGCCTTTTTAACCACAACATACAAGGTCTACAGCCATACGCGAAGTGTACATTTTATTCAAGCTGGCGAACAGGCTCAGTCCCTCGCAAATGTAAACCTGCTTACTGAATGTGTTTCTGTCAATGAACGTTGCATCGTCAGCTGGACGGTGTTCTGCCAAATAATGTATACCCGGCGGAATCTGCTTCCCCTGTTTTACTGTTTTATAATGAGGGCATATATTTAGGCAGGCTGTGTTTGATTATTTCTTCCTGTCAGTTGCCTTATTGAACTACAAAGCCGGTCATGTAGTTAACTAACCAGTTTATTATCATCCAAACTGTATGCAATGTGGAGAGGAGAGCACTTTTTGGAAGACGCTGTTTTTTCCTGTCTCTTATTAATATGGGGTAACAATGTGATAATGTAACAGGCAGTGGTAGAAGAAGTATTTAGATCATTTACTTAAGTAAAAGTACTAATACCACACTGTAAAAACACTGTTACAAGTAAAGTAAGTATAATCAGGAAAAGTACTACATGCAGTAAAATGTCCCCTGTGACTGTTATACTATTATATAGGCTATTATATCATTAGATTATTTTTACTCATGCATTAATATATAAAAGCAGATTTTACTCTTGTAGTTGGTTGAGGCGGAGCTGATTTTGTATAGTACTGTAACTAATTATTATTTTCATTATGGATTAATCTGCTGCTTATTTTCTCCATCAATCGATTGATTGTTTGGTTTGTAAAAATTCTGAAAATAGTGAGAAATGCCGTCACAATAACCCAGAGCCCAAAGTGATACCTTCACAATGCTTGTTCTGTCCAACAAACAGTCCAAACCTCAAAAGTATTAAAAATGAATTAAAATAATTAAAAGGAAAAGAAGTAAATCATCCCATTTGAGAAGCTGGAAACTTGAAATGTTTTTGCATGAAAAATTAAAATTAAACGATTATCAAAATAGTTAATTTATTTTCTGTCAATTGATTTATAGTTTCAGCTGTAAGTACTTGAGTAAATGTACTTAGTTACGTTCCACCACTGGTAACATGTAAACAATCAGTGATAGGCACACAGACTCAGGCAGAGATACCAAATTATGTACACCTGTAGAACGTTTTATTTACAGTTGTAAAAGGATCGGAGGCCCCTGGAATATACTGGATTCAGCTCTGTATTCACTTTTTGTTTTTAAGAATTCACACACTAAATTTGGTCCCTCCTCAGTGTTTCCCCTGACCTGTGCCGTGCAAACTTATGCGTGGGGGAAGGTCGGGCAGGACAGCGAGGTGGCCAAACTAGTGGTTGGTGGAGACCCGCTAGCTGTCATAGAGGATGGCAAGCCCTATGCAGAGGTAAGGTTCTCACCGGGAAGGTACTGGTTCAAATCACTAGACTGGTCCTTGAGCAAGAACACTTAATCGCCGCTACGCAGAGACGAGTGTGTACAGTATTGTATCTGTTGGAGGTTACTGACAAACAAATGGATATATAAAATGCATGAACATGTTTTTGACTACAAATTGCAGGTTGTGATAGAATTAATTTAACTGTAATGATGCAAGCACTCAGTGATCAAGTCATCTTTATAAGTTATATCAGACTGTGCAATGTTTATGGGTGTGCTGTTTTAAAATAATGGGCTACAAAACAGAGACACATAATCTTTCCAAGTTTTACCAGAGTTGCAACAGAATTATCTGAGAAAGCATGAGTTAAAAAAATTTTGATCTGTAGCTTTCAGTTTATTGCAAACAGTTTATGTAATGTTTTAATGTGTTTTTCCTTCCAGTTTTCTGAGATATCACTTAAAAAAACATTAGACATTCATTGTAGTTTGTTAGGATAACTACAGTTTTTTGACATAGTATCACTTATTGTCGGCATTATAGGATCTTTTAAGATTTTGAAATTTTGCTCTGTAGTGTTCACTCTCTGCCTCAGTACAAAGATGCATCATGCTGTTCCTCGGTGTCTTGGCAGATAGCCTTGTTCTCTCCATGCCTTTCATAAGTCTTTCTTTATTTAGTTACCGCAGCTCTGCAGGGTTTGTCATGAAGGTCATCAGTTCAGGTTATGGCAGTGGTGACATTCTCACGTACCGCAAGCCACATTAATGTCACATGCCATGCTTCATATTAGCTTTCATGCCTATAGTCAGAGGGCGGCATGGATGTTTAATCCAACATTAAAATATGTGACTTATTGTTTAGCATGTGTGCAACATGTTAGCCTAACAGTTGTATGTCCTATTATTACCGTAAATGTTAGGCTAGGTGAGACATTTGTTCAGTTGCATTCCAGTGTTTTATTGAAGGGGAAATAGACGTAATCTAGCAGTGATAACAAGTTTAAAACGTATGTGTGCATCGTTGTGCAACATGACAGTATTTACTCAAAAAGCAGCAATAAGTCAATACAATGGACCAAGACTGAAAGCACATAAGTAATCTGTGTGATTATAAAAAAAGAAAGTAATCAATGACTGCATGTTATTTGAATAGTACTGAGACTGTAACATGGGTGGCAGCCCAGGGCTGAACCAGGACACAGGTTAGAGAGACCACCCTGTACCAAAAAGGTTACAGGTTTGAGCCTCACTGCTGCTGTTTGTCCACCAACAAATGTTTGTCCTTGAGAGACAGAATCCTTCATTTACATTTAAGGCTTTAGTGTAAACCTCTTATCCAGAGTGATTTACACTGAGTGAGATGGCTAGGATTCCTCCCTTCTCACTGAGTATAAATCACTTTGGATTACAGCATTAGATAAATTGATTAAATGTATGATACCAGGCCTTTCTCTCAGAGGGCCTGGGGACAACTGGGACTCCTTCAGGAAGCTTGTTAACAGAGAATAAAGGCGGGAATCAACAGATCTGCCATGTCTACATTTTTCAAGTTTTATTTATTCTGGGATTAATTACACTTTTAATTGGGATTTGGCACTCATTGTTGGTTCATGTTGAGGAGGGGCAAAGTGTTTTACATTCACTTTTTGACCCACAGTTTTGACCATCAACCCTCCAGTCACAAACCCACTTCTGCAACCTTTAGTCTACTTCTGCCTCAATCCACTAATAGCGTCAGGAGTATTTTGAAATTCCAATATTGGACATAACCTATCCATCCGAACGTTATGTTGAAGTAATCTCTGCTGTGTCCTCCAGCTGTGGATGGGTGCTCACCCAAAAGGTGATGCCCAGATTAAAGACAACAGGATCGCACAGACCACACTGGGCCAGTGGATCGCCCACTTCCCTGCCTGCCTGGGCTCCAAGGTCAAAGACACCTTCCAGGGTCAGCTGCCCTTCCTCTTCAAAGTCCTCTCTGTCAATACAGCCCTGTCCATACAGGCCCACCCCAACAGAGTGAGTACACAAACACACACGCCTACACAGTGTTCTGCAAAAGATTACTCATTACTCTGAATTGGGAAATAGTTTAGCATGGATTTTTAAATGCATACAACAGTATGCTGTTTTCTATGTTTGAATACAGCTGATTAAAATGAGAACCAGAAAGTGTAAGACAAAAATCACCTACAGTTTCACACTATCATCAGTATCCTCAGAATATACATAGACAAGTATCATTAGTATTTAAGTATTGATTTAGATATACTCACAAACTGTAGTGAGTTTCTACCAACGGTATAATTTACACATCAAAGTCTGTTTACAGCTTTTGGGGAGAACTACTGCATATGTGAAAAAAGTTGTACAAAGCCTCCAGAGGGAGCTGTCCTCAAATGTCCTCAAGTGATGTCACTTGAGTCAGGGTTGGTTGATGCAAAAGACTAAAAGTTTGAAACTGAAAATAAATCTGGAGGTGTGGAGTTAGAAAGAACTGGGCTTCCCAGACCTCTGTAATCCCCTTATCTCTACTTGTGGCTTGCGGCTCGAGGCTTCATTAGCCGCTACTAGCATAACACACCCGAATCTCCAACCAAACCACCGGTGGTCGAGTTGCATTATGGGTAATGTAGGCAACAGGTTTTCAGAAGAATGCATGGACTAAAAACAATGATATCTCTGGCTCTGCTGCATCAATTTTGATACTTCTGTCTTTTTAGAACTAAGGCCACTGAAAATGGGTGAAGGCAAATTTCAGCAGTTTGAATTGTTTTAGGATGAATGACTGGCACGGTAATTTTCACAACAACAATTGTCACAGAACCTGTATGTGGCACAGTTGGTTTGAACAGTATAACCATTGGCCCTGTGCTTGAACTGAGCAGAGTTTAGTCTACACGCGCTCTGCCCACACTTTTTAGTAACCCTCTTCCTTTTCTGTCATTATGGTTTGGTCAGGAGTTAGCTGCTCGTCTCCATGCTCAGTTTCCGGAGCACTATCCAGACCACAACCACAAGCCGGAGATGGCCATCGCTCTCACCCGCTTCCAGGGCCTCTGTGGCTTCAGACCAGTGGAGGAGATCCTGGGATTCCTTAAATGTGAGTCCCAAAGTCCCACAGGGTCATTAGAGGATTCTGGATTGATTTTGGGCACAAAAAGATGTTGTTTTATGGTGTCAAACCCATACATATGCTGTATATTATATAATAGATGGGGAGGTTCATAAATTCATACCTTGCGCGTGCGTGTGTGCATCCATCAGCTGTCCCGGAGTTCCGTGCTCTGGTGGGCAATGAGGCAGCGGAGGAGCTGCAGTGCAGCATGGGAGATGCGGTTCATACGAGCCAGGTGCTGAAGAAGTGCTTCACCAGGATGATGAACTGTGAGAAGAAGGTGTTCGTCGATCAGCTCAACATGCTGGTCAAGAGAGTCACGGAAGAGGGTGAGGAGGCTGAGGGACGTGGCTAATGGAGCTCCCAACAGCAGGAAGCACATGCAAAATTCAGTTATTTTAGTTGGTTTGTCAGTAAGCATTAAGTCAGCACTTTAGAGTCCAAACACTGCGTGTATGTGTAGAAGTGTAGCATTATAGTCTGTGCTTTTCTTTAACGCACGCTCAGCTATAGTCGGTTTGACCATGAGAGGATTGCTTAATATGTGGAAACAATCTTTTAATTTGATCACAACTTGGTATCTGATGCAAGTGTGTTAGAAAGAGAGAGAGATATCCACCAAAACAAATCCTCCACCACGCTGTGGTACTTACTGAAGCACAAGTAACACATGTTCACCTAAAAAAACTATTACAGAGGAAGGCCAGCATCCTTGCAGGTTTACAAAACACAGCTGGCAGTTAAAACACTGAAATATGATAATAATTTATTAAGCAGTAAAGGCTTAATAAGTGAATTAGTGTAGTATACTAATATATCAAAACATTCATTGAATTAAAGCCACTATGTGTAGATTTTTTTCTGTGACTATAGCCTCTTTAATATTATTCTGTCTGTTTGTAGAAAAAAGAAAAATGGTGCAGTTTGCTGCATGTGCTGCTTTAGCCTTTCATCTCAGTGTCCCTGAGTCAGGGAGGGAGGGGGAGTAGCACTATTTCTGTCTGGCAGTGTCTTTCTGTGATACTACCACCGGGAGGCGCCAAAATCAGACGTTTTCTAATCCTACAAATAGGGGGCTTTAAAACTAATTTAGAAAAAGCACAGTTTTTAAAACATGTTTTACTGACCTAATCACACCCGTGCAGGTGCAGCAAGGAAGGACACATCCAGCAGCAACGGTGACCTGCTGCTCCGCCTCCACTCTCAGTATCCCGGAGACATCGGTTGCTTCTCCATCTACTTCCTCAACCACATGGTCCTGGATCCAGGCCAGGCCATGTTCCTGGGAGCCAACGAGCCTCACGCTTACCTTTACGGAGGTCAGATGATGCTTTTTGTTTATATTTATGAGATTTAGCACACTAGATCTTATCCAGGCTGAATGAGAATGAGTACAACAGTTGAATGTGCCTGAATTCCTACATTGTTGACACTCCGGTGCTCCTGTATCACAGAGAAGCAGCAGGTTAAGGTATTACAGGATAAGGCTGGCATTATTCTAGATTCTTCCTATTGTCAACCAATGCCATAAAAAGCCAGAAACCAACAATGTGTTAGTCCGTCTCTCACTACTTTCTGACTTTCCTGCCCTGTCTGTGGCTCTCAGCCCCGAGCCCATTGGTTTCTACTGAAGAGATAAATCTTTAAGAGCAGGTCACAAATATATAGTTTCTTTTTTTTTTAAAGTCTCACTAATTTACTAAAACAAATAGGCATTGTAGTTTTCAGCAAACATTACGTTACATTTGTTGGGGACTATTTTCAATGGCGGATTAATACACATTTGCTGTTCCAGTGAGTTTCCAGCAGCTGGACGGTGTATGTGGGATTGAGTCAAAATAAACTACAGAGTGTGTGTTCATGGTAATGAAGTAACATGTGACCCAGTGCAACAGTGTGGCTCATTCATGTGGTTTTAATAGTTTTTGGACAACAATGGAGCTCTATGGCACAGAGAGATAAACTGTACCAGGACAGGTTTGGATACACTAAAAAGACTTGTTAATAGGATCAATTCATTGTTGGTTTTGGTCTTTTCAGGATTTTCTGACCACAAGAAAAATATAGAATATCATCACTGGCCCTGTTCACACCTGGCATTAACATGCATCTCGAGTGACCACTTATGATCGGATCTCACTATACCTGGCGATATATGCAAATAAACACATACACCATTTCCATTTGCAAATACCAAATGCGTTGTTGTTGTTGTTAACCGGCGAGAGGCAGCAATGCACTTCCCCTGCCTTGTCTGCTGGAAATTAACTGTTAACTGTTATCCTTTAACAACCCACATAGAAATAGGACATTTTTGTTTCAGTTTATCTGTGTGTACTCATTAATTACAAATGAAATTGGTGAAGTCACATCACGTATTTCCAGTGAAGAATCAAACATTGAAAGACAACTTTTTCAGAAATCTAAAATGTGAGCCGGATACATGGAGTTCTCTCTGAACTCAACTTTCTGTAAAACAGAGAGGGATAGCAGTGTCTTCACTAACAGCTGCCTCAACATACCAGAATGCAGTGCAGCTATAAGATGTGTTGTGTCAAGTTCACCTTTATATTTGGAAAAACTGGCAGTCTTGCCTTTGCTATCACTGTTGGTGTTCTACCACATATTCATCACGCAGTTGAGTGCAGGTTCACACCGGTTGTCAAAAGGCATTCTGGGAAAGTAGATAAGGCAAGTGGAGGAGACGATATAACTCCTGTAATGCATTTAACATCACAGACTGATTGAATCTAACATTGTAAGAGTGAGAGAGGTCTGAGAATTGATTTTTCCATTTGGAGGAGAGTCGACTGCCCGCTCTGCTTATTTAAAACATGCTTTCCTTTTCTGTCTCTTCATCCATCCATCTAGACTGTATCGAGTGCATGGCCTGCTCAGACAACACGGTGAGGGCCGGTCTGACACCGAAATACATCGACGTTAACACTCTGTGCGAGATGCTGAGCTACAGCCCAGCCCCCGCCAGCTCCAAAATCTTCCCATGTGTCCAGGACGCTTCAGACCCCTGCGTGTCCCTGTACGACCCCCCAGTGCCAGACTTCACTGTCATGAGGATACAGGTAGGAAACCTCTGCTAACTAGATGATTACACTTTAGGAGGGATATCCCAAAACTAAAGCTGAGTGGTGATAGAAGAGTGGATGTTATTATTCATCTCAAAACAAACAGTTCATCATATTTTATATTTAGTAATGGCTAGCATAGTTCCTTCATGATTTAACCCTTAGTTTATAAATGAGATTTAGTCACTTGGTGAATTACAAATTTGGCCATTGTGTCACTGAAAATTCACACCTTTTTTAAAAGTGTTGTATGACTAGAAAGTAAAGCTGGACAGTTATAATCTGGAGAGAAAATTTAAAGTTTAAGCTTACAATGTGATGTCTGCCTGAAGTACGGTGCATCTTGCAGGCAAACATTCCTGCTATGACATGTCAAAACATCTGCTGCGAAAAAACTCCCACCCACAACAGCACAACCTAGGTGGTTTCCAGACAGGCTTGTCAGTGAATTTCACAGATAGGAAATTGCCCCACATGAACTTGGCCTTATGTAACATGATAAATACACCAGTGCCAATGAGAACATCATCAAAATGTCTATTACAAGGAATTTAGGCATGTGCACACAAGGTGGAAGAAGAGTAAAAGTAGCAATACTACAGTGTAAGTCCTGCATTCAAAATCTTACTCATGTAAAAGTACAAAAGTATAAGCATCAAAATACCAAAGGTAAAAGTACTCATTATCCAGAATGGCCCATTTCAGAATCATATATATTATCTTACTGGATTATAGTTATTGATGCATTCATGTATTCATCACTTTATTGATGTTGCAGCTGGTAAAGGTGGGGCTAATTTTAATTACTTTATATTCTGCTGGGTAGCATAACCTATAATAATATATCATAATTTATTAGTTAATTTATACTTTGTATTACTAATTTAAATCTGCAAAGTAACTAAGGCTATCAAAGTAGTAGAAGTATCAAGTAGCATAAAATGAATACTCACGTTAAGTACAAGTTGCGTACAGAAACATGCTCACCTTGTTCTGTCCCGTGCTGCCGGCAGGTCCCAGCCTCGGTGAAGCAGTACACTGTTGCTCCGGTCGACAGCGCCAGCATCCTCCTCGTCATCGACGGCGACGCCACGGCAACCTCTGCCGCCGCCCTCTCTGACATCACGCTGAGGCGGGGAACCGTCCTGTTCGTCTCGGCCAACGAGAGCGTCTCCCTGCACATCACCTCCCCGTCTGGGATGACCATGTTCCGAGCCTGCTGCCTCCTGTAGCTGTGAGTGTGCGTGTGTTTGAAAGCTCATACTACCTGTGTTTGTTTTCCTCTGGTTTGACTCAGCGAGGTCTACACCACGTTATGGATCGAGCCCAGTGATCGCTGTGCACTTTTTAATAGGTAGTATGCTATAGGAGCTTTCAGACACAGTGTGTCGATGCCCGTCTGTGCCCGCAGCTCCCCCCAACCCAAACTCAACCTGCGGACTGCTGTGCCGCCTCCAGCATTTTTAGCTTTAAAATCCAGCAGTAATCCATTACTGCTGGGTTTTAGCTGGTTTTAACTGGTCTTTTTTTACCTGTAGTGGTGCAATTACATCTTACAGAAAAAGCAGAGGATGTGTACATCCCAAATTCTATACAGGTGCTGAACAGAGGACACATACTAAGAATAAAAAATTAAACATGTCACTGAACAAGACCCAACATAAAAAAGTGCATGACACTGTTCAGATGACTTGATCCTTGTCAGATTCCTGATGAGGAATATTTAGGATGAAGATCGCGTAAAATGTTGCATGAGAGTTTATTCTTGACCTTGGAAACAGCAGTTGAGAAAACAACCTCCAGAAAGGTCCATTTAGTAGCCGTTCTGGAGCTTAAAGTCCTATGACGACAGGGCAAACACTATCTGCTGATGAAGATCACAGGATACGACCGAAAGCTCCAAACAGCTAATAAATAAACCTTTTGGTGAGATTGTTTTCTCTGAGATGCAGTTGAAAGCCTGGAAAAAGACAGTAAATGGACCTCAAAATATTGTTGAGGACATTTTTCCTCTCTATTCCTAATACACTTACAGCTGTTTGTTCTTCTCTTCCAGTCTGAGATAAAACACACACTAACAGTGATTTATTCAAACAGCACTGAAGCAGGGTTGTGGATATGTTTACACTGGTGCAGTACACCACCACTCACTGCTTTGTACAACTACAGCACCACCTCGTCAAGGACTGAGCATGTCTGTTATATGAGCCAGCAGTTAGTCTTCCCCCAGGGATCACTGAAAAACTAACTTTTTTATCATTTTAAGTTAAGCTTGAACAAGTAAATATCCACCTTATTGTTAGTATATCAACAGTTGAGAGTATATAGTGTAATACTGAGATGCCTGTGCATGTTTGACTTACAGCAGTAATACTGAGGAGGGCCTTCTGTCTCTCTAGTGAAGTAGACCCTAGAAAAGTATTACTGCTTTTAACCGTTACCAGCGCATGTTTACGGTTCGGAAACTTCTCCTCAAATTGGTGAACATCATAAAAAAATAATATAAAAAAAAGAACGGGAGCAAGCAAAAAGGGCCATTAACTATCTCCAACCCACTAAGCACGACTACATGGGAATAAGGAATGCATATTGATTAAGACAAGTTCTATATAATTGAAAACGCACTGCTGCTGCTGCTTGTTGCATACTCATACAGTTTGACCCCGAGCCTGTTAACACGTCCACGTCTTGTACAGTTGTACACCAAAATGCTGCATTCAGTTTTATAGTATTATAGGAACAAACATGTCTGTAGCTCTGAGTATTTGAAGCCAAATTTTTCAGACGTTTGCATGTTTTGTTGTTTGTACCGATTCATCAATATGTGACATTACATACTAAGAGAAATGATCTCTGAAACAGAACTGTATTATAAGGTTTTACCTGTACGTTATGATATCATGGTTTATCTACAGTAAAATCTTTTATGGTACCACTTTCCAACATGTTGGTACAATATTGTAACTAGATTATTTCAGTATGGTGCAAACTTGTGCGTAATATTCCGGTTCATACCAGGGTCAATCTGAATTCAATCAATCATGAAGTGGACTTTCTTGGTATAACAGTTTTTATAGCTTATCTGGAATGGGAATGAATGCTCTCGTCAGCCTGCCAACCGACCAGTGAGTAAATATTCCTCTGAATAGTTTGACGTGAATGAATGACTACAGGTGAACTGGTAATGCTTTGACCTACTTCCTGACCATGTTAGTGATGTAGGTTGATCTCGAAGCTTGTCCCTAATATAGATGCACTAAACCTTTAGTTGTTTGCTGTTGCTAAGATTGTTGAAAAATGGAAGAATACTAAGAGATAGAAGGGCATTTATAGTTAAAATTCCTGCATCTTTTTGATTAAAGATTACCTCACATCTATCTCTTAAATTGTAGAGCCTCCAGTTATTTTTTGTCAACAAACAAACCTACTATTTGCCATCTTTTCAAACTGTTTTAATTTAGTCACGTAATGTTGTAGAGGATAATGTTTCAAACAGAAGTTCATTTTGAATTTTAACTTTTCATTTAACTATCACACCTTTTGTTACTGATCTTGTTTTCGTCCAGGACTTTGCACAGAAATCATGTTTAGATTTTTTTTCACTTTTAACTCGTGTCCTTCAAATGCACACAAATCTGAAGGCCACAATGTTTTACCTTAATTGTTTTATTTAACTAGTGTGAGAACATTTCTTGGGATATGTCTATAGCGAGGGCATGGTTTAGCATTTTAGCCTGTAACTGCAGAGAACATGTGTATGTTAAAGTGGTTTAATAAAGCCTTGTTCTGTTACTACACTGTCTGAACTCCTTATGTGTTTTGTCGCGTCTGTACCGTTTGTTGTTTAAACTTTACAATAACAGTCAAAACACAAAGCAGGTTCACACAGTTACCTGGATAACTTAGCCGAGTCGAACCTGAGACAGTTCTTTTTTCGTCAGACCATGTTCCAGTGTTTGGGGGGGATTCAAGGTTTTATTCGCAAAGTTACTCTGTGAATTAGTATGATCATATCATGTTACTATATTGTGTTATTTTCAAATTTCCAAATAAAAACTTTTAAGATTTTTGTTTTAAATGTTGATGTGCATTACCATAGAGAGAACTTTATTGCATTAAACATCCATTTGAATATTTTATGTATAATTTAGCCATATATACTGAGATATATCGATCATCTAAAAACATTCTTATTGATATTGTGATATTGATTTCAGCCCTACTAGAAATATTCACATATTTATCAATCACTAGCCAGCAATGACGTATATCATTTGGGACAAAATGTAGAAATACAATATATTTATTAGCAGATTTATTTACGTCCAATAAAACTATTCTGTAGAGCTCATCCAAACCTCGAAGAAAATTCAGAATAAAAGTACATAGAATTTTCTCAGTAACCAAACTATATACAAAAGGCAAATTTCCAACAGTCGCCACTATTTCCACACGTTGATGACTGAAAATCAAGCTGAGAGACATATTTTAAAATCTGCCCACCATTATCTGCATTTTCACCATTTATAATCACACAAACAGATGTCTGGATCTTTTTACTTTTTGTTAAGAAATACTCATTGTGGATAAAGACACTGCCTGTTTGTTGTTATTGAAATAAATGGTGAAAATGTAGCAAACACCGCGCAGATTTCAACAGCCAACGTGCATGTTTTGGTAATAATCAAAAGGGTGAGACTGAAGAGTACAGATTTGAAACTCCAGATTGACAAAGCAAATCAAGGTAGTCTAGAAGAACTAAAGGGAAAACCCATCACACCCTTATCTAAGTGCTGCATCGGGCTGACGTCGTACTGTGTGACTTCCAGATGTGCATGCGTTGTCTTCGTACCCTCACCTTTCAAAAGCCTCCACAAACTGCTCCTGGAATAATCAATTTTCCTTCACTGCAGAGGATGTCTGAAGAGATTTTCTCCAGCCAGTTTTTCATTTGTTCCACCATCAACCAATGGAGGAATCACTCACAGCTTCAGCTCTGTTTGCACAGGAAGAACAACAGCCCTCTTGTTTTGTGTCATCAAGTAATCCAGTGGGTTGCACCTGCTCTACCTCGTGGCACGCTGTGTGAAATGCACCATACACCGGCTGATGAAGGCTGCCACTCTTCTGCGTTGTTTACGGCATTTTTTAAAGTTTTATAATTCATTAAGTTCTCCATCATGGTCCTCTCCTTTGCTCTCTGTGACCTTCACTGTCTGTCTGAAAAGCTCCCACAGGGGGCGCTGTTCTGGTAGCTTACAGGGCACTTTAGGTTTAGCAGCTGGTTTGTTATCCATGGTGCCGAGAGTGAACCCATGCCTACAGATCAACTCTGGTGTGGGCTGAAGAACACTATACAGGGCCTGTAACGCCCGCACATCCTCCAAAGCATCGTGGGCCTTGTAGTGCACTCCCAGCAGCTCCCTGACCAGGTTCTCCTGTCGAAAACTCTGCAGGCAGCGGTCCTTCAGCATCTCCCGAGCCAGCGGTAGAGTGTCAACACAGCCCGAGACCGACGACTCAAACTCTGCTCGGAGGTCCAGCTCATCGAGAGCTCGAGCCAGCAGCGGACAGTCGAAGCGGCGAATGTTGTGGCCGATGACAAGCGGGCGTCCGAGCATTTGAAGGAAAGCTATGAAGGAGACCAGGACCTCTCGGAGGGAGTTGGTGAGGACAAGTTGGCGATGGAGGTACAGTCTCTGTCTGCGGACCCTGAAGCCGGTCACTTTGGCTGCTCCTCGCTGCATCCGACACCGAGGGATGACGTACAGGTTGAGTGAGTGGCCTCCACTCACTGCAGCCAGCTGGACGATCTCACAACCCTGACCTGGTGACACAAAACATGTAGATACAAGGCGTCACTTCAGGTGCTTCAGAGGAGTGTTATCCCCTGCAAAGATCTTCCATACACTGGGTGTTAAAACAGCAAATGTAAAAGCTTTGATTAAATGATTTTAGGCTGTTATGTTAGCCAGAAATTCATCCATGACAATTAGGGATAGGGGATATGGGTATAGTCCTACTATAACTCACACTGCATCGTGATGATAAAGTATATTACCTGGAAAATCAAGTGAGAAACTGTTAATGGATAAAATAACCAGACAAGAATGTTTGTACAGTTAATTAAATACCTTAGTAAGTAAAGAAAAATAATGTAAAATCTAATTTGACCATAAAACAGTCCGGCATAATTATTTGAAAACATTGCCACAGGGGTCTGACACACTGGAGAATTTTAGGGTTTCTTTATCTTCTGTCTGTGTGGTCTTTTCACTCATTCATTCAACTAAACTATCGGTTATTTTGATGGGGGAGTTGGGTGGCTCGTATGATTATGCCCATGGGAATAAAATAAAATGCACGAGTGTGCACTGATGCTGTGGTTTGACTGACAAACCATGGAAACTTTATACCATTACCATAATTTTTTATAACAGCATAGGACAAGTGATCTTACCCAGTCCAGTTGTCTCCAAGTCAAAGAAAACCAGCGACTGTTGAGACTTTTCAACTCCGTCTGATTTCTGCATCCCGCCACGGCCACAGGTTCAATAACGTTCATAAAATCTGACAGTTGACAGTCAAGTTTTGTAAATCGAAACAAAGACACATTAGAGACACTGTCAGTACGTATTTAGCTACATGGCGTCGGTGAATACTTGCTTCCCATGAAGATTTGCCCTCCGTGTTTTTAAATACCTACGTAGACAGACAAAACGTTCAAAACAAAAGCCTCGTTGAAGATGAATTTACGGAAGAGAACAAGAAAAATGTGTCGCTAAAAAGATGTACTGTTCAAAACACCTGTAGCCATACACTGTACAATGTATGTAAGAAACGCTGCTTTCACAAGTCTTCTTCAGTTTTGCGCAAGCGCAGAGAGACCCTCTCTTCTTCTCCTGTAAAATATGAACCAGACACAAGCGTCCCAGGTACAGTGCTGCCCTCCACAGGCAGAGGTAAATGAAACGGTGGATGAACTACTGTACTGTACTGTATCTCTTACAGTTTGGTTGGTGGATATATCGACACTGATTATAGTTGTATATTTTGTAAGAAACAAGAAGAGTCATCAATACACTTAACTATGGAGTATTTAGAGGAATATTTGGGTGATATCATATACACTTTAGTAACAAAAACATTGTTGCTTACTTTGATTCTAATCCTCCCATTACAAAATGTGTGATTAATTTAATTATATTACTGGGCAATTCCACATATCATAAACCAAAATCTTTATTCTATGTAAGTTTTTATTCCCCAGTTTTTAAATCTTTCCCATTATGTATAAATTACCTAATTGCAAGGATTCTGTGTCTGAAACACAAGGAAATTACTTACATAAAGTCTGTAACTTTTCTGAATAAAGACCATTTTTGGTCATGTTTTGTGATATTTTGGTTGTGGATATAATGTCCATATATGTATTTTGATTATTAACCTGGTATTAATTCCCCCTTTTTTTGTTAAAGAGCTGATGTCTGAGGGTCCACTCTGCGATTATAATAAGGCCTACCATCAATACAAACAAATTAATTATATTTTAAGCAAAGCATCCTTTTATAATTTTCACTTTAAACAGTTTATGTACACTATGATGTATATTTAGGACACTGACTCACTTCTTATTAAACAATATGAAAACATGCAGAATCCATCAGAAGCAAAGTACTTTTGAAACATTTAAGAGGTGTCTTTGTTATGTAAACCAGCATTAAACATCCCTACTTAAAGGGAGCAGCAAACTTTTTTGACACATCCACTTTAACTCACCTCTCATCTTATTCTAGATGATTTCGTCATCTTCCAAAAAAAACACTGTGTGACAAATCCTTGGAGAAAAGTCTTGAAGATTTGCTGTGGGTGATTACGCATGTACACTACTGAAGGTAGAGCAAGTAATGAAAATAATGATAGCAGAAAAAAATGCTTTTTTAATCTAAAAACAACATGCCTTGCGGCTGCATTGCATGCTGGTCTACTGAGGCCACCCTGTATGAAATATGGTACAAATAATAATTCAAAAAATACCAAGTTGTCTAGAAGAATAAAATGGAAGTTTAATGTTTAACACTTGGGAGTATGAGACATGTTACAGTACATTAGACAACAAAACTACATAATATATCCTTATACAGAATTAATATTACATATCTGTGAGTTTAAGGTGTAACATTATTTGTCTCCATAATTTATTCTAAATGTTCAAAATATCAGTCTGTTCAGTCACCTGAGAAGGCATGATGAGAACAAAACTGGAAAAAAAAAAGCTTAATTTTTAAATGGATTATTTCCCTTTCGTGTCCATATTGGTTTCCTCTTGTTTTTTCTGCAGCCTTTTTAAAATGCAAAGGACAACCTGTAGGTAAATCTCGAGACGTCCCATCTGTTAGGACTCCATGAGTTGAACAGCTCCTGCAGCATCCTGGCGTCCTCCACAGCATCGTGGGCATTGTAGGTCTTTCCCAGGAAGTGGCGGACCATGTTTTCCTGAGAATAACTGTCCAGACCATGAAAGACATTCTTGCTTAGCAGGAAGGTATCCAGAAACCCAGAAACCACCTGCTGGAACTCCTGCCAGAGGGAGAACTGTCGCAGCACTCTGGTGATCACAGGTGCATCAAACCGCCTTGCATTGTGGGCCGCCAGCAGCACGGGGCGGCGGAAGGAGCAAAGGAATGCGATGAAGGAGGTGAGAGCTTCAACAAGAGGGATGGTTTCTATGGGATCCCCGTGACGATACAGGACGCCATCCCTGACGGTGAACCCTGTGACATTTGTGGCGCTCTTGGTGAGGGCGCGGCGGGGGAGGGTGTAGGCGTTAAAGACCCTCTCTCCACAGATGGCCGACAACTGGATGATGTCGCACACTGCAGTGTCTGAAAGTAGAGAAGAGATGGATGAAAGGAGGATAAGAGAAAGAGAAAATGTTTAAAAATAATATTCAAAATTATAAAACTATCGTCATTTCGTCAGCAAACTGTTGTTAACATTGTTGGGTGGGCAAAATGATAAAATATACCACGAGTGCTGGACTATTTCTTGGCCGAGAGCAGATTTTATTACCTTTGGACAGATCCAGGCTAGCTATTTCCTCCTGTTTCCATTCTTTGTGCTAAGCTAAGCTAACTGGCTGCAGCTTCAACTTTACTGTACAGACGTAACTCTCAGCAAAAAAGCGAATAAACGTATTTCCCAAAATGTCTGAACTCGTTCTTTAAGTCAAGTGATAACAACTGAACCATCTTCGTGACAACTGAGCAAATTCCTTAAGCTTGCCAGTATGCTTCTTCAGAACTGCTTGGTCGAATAGCTTCCAAAACCCCCTCCTCCCACACCTTTCCGATGTCAGATGAGGGGGGCGGCTGTGTCCGACCTTTTCTGTAACTTTCTGAAACTGACAATCTGACATTACACAATCCACTTCACCCAAAAAGCATTCAATACACAATCCTTGGAAAAGGAGTGTCACAAACCTCCGAAATGACACTTTTTATTATCAGAAATTGATCCATTTGGCCCAATAACATCTAAAGTCTAGAAGAGCCGTATGATTCAATTATTTTAACCCATCGACGTGTGCGGAGAGCCAACAGGAAGTCTTGGACGTGCAGTGCTTGCTCTCAACCGGCTCAGCTGGAGAAGGACTGCACTGAGCTTGCTCTATGGGCCCGAAAATGCAGAAGCGTGAGGAATCCCGTGGAGGCTTTTAAGTGCACAGTGACCAACTTTCATAGGAATGAATTGGGTGCCATCTTTTAGCGCAGCATCCAGTTCCCCTTAATACATCCATGTGCAAAGGTGAGAAAGGGTTTGAACTCTCTCTAGCTCTCGTTTTACATTTGTTACACAACTATTTCTGTCACTTTTCATGTGAAAAACCAAGCGCAACACTACGAATGTCTTCCAGGAGAGACTTGTCTGAAAATGTGCTGTTATCCCCGTATTTAAACGATATTACGTCTCCCCCCTCTCTATGACGTCCGGCTTTGTACTCCGCCTTCGAGCGTGGCCGTTCAGAACAACTATAAACCCTTTTGATCTCCGACGTGGTTGGACAACACGTTGTACGAGCTAGTTCTGTTTGAGCATAACTCGACCCTTACAGTGACGAAGGCCATGAGAGGCGGCTAAAAGCAACAACAATTTCCAGCAAGAGGACGTTGTGCTAAGATTTCCTTTTTGTCAAAATGTACTCAGTGTTAAAATGCATGTTTCCTAGCAACAAAAGCGGCAGGATTTCTGAGGAACAGAAACTGTATTTACTGATATTTAAAACAGAAAAGCAAGATCAAAAAATGTGTTATTCAAGTAAATGAATGATATTTTCAATTTGATTCCATGTGGCGTTTTGATGTCAAGTGGCTGCAACTTGTTGGGTGTTAGCTCTTACATATAGATTACAATATTAATAATTTAAGAGCCTTTTTGTAAACCGCTTTGGTGTGAACTGCTGATTGTTGTGGTTTCTCTGCACTCATCAGGGATCAGCCGACAGAGCAATGTATCTCCGTTCGTCTGTGCTGCGATTGCATGCTCAAGCTAACTACGTATAAAAGAGTTTTCTGTCACGACATCCTGCGTGTCATCACCCACACAGTCATAAACCACAGACACAGGAAGTTTACTGTCCTCTCAGCATCTAGTTTCGGCCACACTGTTGCTTCAAAGGTTCAAGAAAGACCCACCTACTTTGACAGGAAGGACACTTGTGACTAATATACTTACCGACCAGGGCAGCAACTCATGATTATTTCCATTATCGATTAATCTGCCACCTTCAATTAATCATTTGGTCTTTAAAATGTCAGAAAATACTGAGAAATGCCCATCACAACTTCACACAGCCGGACTTGAAGTGTTCATACAGTTTGTAATCATTTGATCCATTGCTAATATAAAAATACTGATTTAAAGAGGCCCCTAGGGGGTTGTGGCCCTGCAGTTGCTGCCTTAATCCAGCCTTAATCTTGCCAAGTTCAAACTGTATTTAATATTTTAGATTATGTACTATTTGTTTAATGTGTATGATAATTAAATCTGCATGTCACAACTCAAGTCTGTCATGCAGGAGAAGCGTCCTGTGGCAGCCACAGGAAGCGCATCTCTGGTTGGCTTGTGGTCTGTTGTGTAATCTTATTGGCTCAAAGTGCAAATGACATACATCCCGGTGATGCTCCGCCCCTTTCTTACCAAAAGCTTTAATATCTTGTGAAATACAAGAGACAGACGTCAGATACATATGTGAGAATAGAAACCAATTAAAATAGAAACTGAAAGAAGATCCCTGATGAACGTCTGTTAACAGCTGGAGCCGAAAATAATGATGTTGGCTAATATCAGTAATTATTTATGTAGCCATACCGGTACACAACGAAGGAAACATTAAAGACACTTCACTTTTATCTAGAAAGAAAACAGTTATCATTATTATATTAAAAGTAATTGAGGATAAAAAATAAGACAATTTTAGTCCAAGTTGCCATCTACACAATGGTAGAACATAAATAATAATAATAATTATTATAATTATTATTATTTTGATAAAAACAAAAACAACGAAGGCAACAAAGTGTGGCTGAAAGCTGAGTGAAAAATCTATTATTTTCAAGATCAAATATGAACCTTCAAGCCCAATAAAAAAAAAATATAAAAATGTAACAAAATAAAAAAATAAATATATATTCTAGGCAAATATTGTCACAAAGGCTATTACACTGACTATTATCAAATAAGGTAAATAACAGACGACATTGTGACTGATGAAGTATTGATAAACAGATTTAAAATTCATGTTACCTAATCCAGTGGTCTCCAGGTCAAAGAAAACGATGGTTTTGAAATCAGACATCTGCAGGATTTAAATAAACACACATTTGAACATGAACTGAAACGCCCTGTAACAACACATTCAAAACAAAAAGTAATATTCAGAACAGTTAGCTCCAAGTTAAGCTAGTAAACAGCTAGTAAAAAAAAAAGTACAGTTATTTTGACTAAATGTGATAAATGTAAAAACCTAAACTCACCGTGGACAGTTTCGATGAGGCGTCAGCTGAATCGCGCGACAGATTTCATGTGGAGTCAGCTGTAAGAACCTCAGATGTCTCTTCCGGGGAGGGATCAACAGGTGAATCACTACCACGGCATTTCAAAACCCGCAGACACTCGGCCCCAACTCTACTTTCATTTTAGTGGAAAAAGAAACTTCTTCTCTAATGAGTCACCTCCCCGGCTCGGCTCTGCTAACCTCCGGTCAGAAGAACAACAGATACGTTTCTGTGAAGGTGGAAGCTTCCTCGCTGTTCTGCTCTGTTTGGTTTCATTTTTGACCCGGTGGACGCGGGGACGGGAAGTGAAAGGCTTTTGTTGTGGTAACTGTCGCGTGGACAACTTGTGCACGAGAATGACGCTCATACAGGTTTAAAAAATAAAATCAATTCATAAGTAAACACAAAATTAAATTTAAATCATCTAAAATAAATAATATAACATTTTGAAAATAAATAAATAAATAGCACTTTTGAGTCTTGACAGCTTTGAAGTTGTTCCCCCAATAAACTGCAGTAGTGGAATGTAATGTAGTACATTTACTCAAGTACACTTTTGAGGTACTTGTACTTTAGGCTACTTGAGTATTTCCATGTTATGCGACTTTACACTTCTACTCCACTGCATTTTGTAAGCCAGTATTGTACTTTTTACTCCACTACATTAATTTACATGCATTACTTAGCCTACTAGTTACTTTTCAGATTAAGATTTTGCATTAAAAAAAACATATGATAAACTTATAAAATACAATTAACTGTTTAAGACTAAACCAGCTGTTTCTAATCTTTTTGGTTTGTGACCACGAGTGTTAGCATTAGCATTAGCAGTTCCAAAGAAGAGACATTTTATAATAATAATAATAATAGTTTATTTATAGAGCACTTTTCAAGCAAAAACGCACAAAGTGCTTTCCAAGATAATGAAATTCAAAACATAAGCATTTCCCCCTTTAAACTTCTCAGATGGTTTAATTTAATTTTGTTTTTAACTGATAATTAATGCAAAATATAAATCAACTAATAAATAATTATGTATTATTATGGATTAAGCTAGTACTCAGCAGTATATAAAGTAATTAAAATAAGCTCCAACTTTACCAGCATTAAAGTGATGAACACATTAATACATCTTATTATAATCGAGTAATATAACATATATTATTATGAATTGGGCCATTTTGCATAATGAGTACTTTTACTT
Source organism: Macquaria ambigua (assembly GCA_008360985.2). NCBI lineage: Eukaryota > Metazoa > Chordata > Actinopteri > Centrarchiformes > Percichthyidae > Macquaria > Macquaria ambigua. The sequence goes on from VMKM01001415.1 coordinate 29,864, forward strand.
TTGGTACTTTAAGTATATGTTGATGCTAATACTTTTGTACTTTTTCTTAAGTAAGATTTTGAATACAGGACCCCTACTTGCAGTATTGCTACTTTTACTTACTTTTTAAGTAAAGGACTACTACTACTACTTCTTCCACCACTGCCAATAAACAGATCAATCAAACCAAACAATTAAGATCTATTATAATCCCTCAATAAATCTATACTTTCAGTGTAAAATATATTTTAAAAATTTTATATAATATTTAAAGTCAACCATAAACATTTAAATCTATAAAAAAAAGCCACATGACGGTGAGTCAGCGTGCACAATACCAGGACCCTGAAACTGACACAGCTAAAGGTAATCCAGCCATCATTCGTTTTATTATTTACACCTGTGGCTGTACCTACTCTGACATGTCAAAATGTCTGTCTGTCTGTCTGTCTGTTTGGGCTTGTTTAGGCATGATTAGGCCTGTTCAGAGCCATTAACTCAACTGTTCCCCATCCAACGCCTTTGGTATGAACCGAAACACAGACTGTGAGCCAGGCCTTATCGCCCAACGTGTGGCCGACCTCACCTGTCTATAAAACCGCCTAATACGGATTTAGTGACCTTAGATTTTAGAGTTAGATTTGGTGGAAAAAAGATAAAATTATCCAATATTTCACAAAAAAAAAAAAAAAATTTGAGAAAAGTCCAAAAGAAGAAATAAAAACTTGTGAAGCAGAACTTTGTTTTTTCTTCTTTTCTACCCCATAAATAACGTCAAGACCCCTCAGATTTATCTTGTGACCCTTTGGAGGGGCCCGACCCCCAGATTGGGAACCACTGAACTAAACTCCCTAACTGTATATAAAGTAATTAAAACTAGCTCCACCTCGACCAGCTCCAACAGTAAAATGCTGCTTAAGAAATGATACATTAGTATTAACAACCTAATGATAAAATATATAATAATATATCAGTCACAGGGGCCATTTTACTGCAGAACAAGTACTTTTACTTTTGATACTTTAAGTAGATTTTACAGGTAATACTTCTTATAGTAATAGTTCTACTTTTACTTAAGTAGGATTTCGAATGCAGGACCTTTACTTGTAATGGGGTACTTTGTTGTCTTGGTACTTTTACTTAAGTAAAATATCTAAATACTTCTTCCACCCCTGGCCAGTGGTTTCAAGCTATTCCCCTGATCAACAGCTGGTGGCAGTAACACACAAAGAAATGCAGCAGTTTGCCACTGAAGTAGAAGACTGCAAGGTAGTAAACATGGATGTAAAAAATGCTGAATTTAAAATATTTATAAATAATATCACACAATGTGTTTTTGTGAGAAAACTCCACACAGCTTTAACTAAAACTGCACATCTTATATCGGAAAGGAACACAAACGTGTGATGTTGTCGTACAATACACATTTCTCTCTGGACTCCGGACAAAATATTACTCAACTCATTTGTTTTTGGCTGCAATTTTGTTTTTTTAATAAGCAGATGAATTCCCCCGATAAAGTCTTTTTTTTCTCCTTACAACCATTGACATGTTTGTATCATTAAAAAAAAAGAAATATAACACAAATTGCACCTTATACATAACAGTGTCCAGAGTGGCGCAGACAAAGAGACACGCTTTTCTATTTTTTTCCCCTGCTTCGTAGCACAAACATGACAGACCGAGTGTGGCCTGTTAAAATGTTGCCGTGGTTAATAGTAGATAATGAACCGTACACAGGATAATATATCCTTTAATAACACCTTTTATAACAGATTCTTTTAAACCAATGTACACCCCAAAAGCATGATCATAAATAGTACATACACTGTGTATAAAAGAGGAACAAAAACAACCAGAGAAAGCAGAGCATGCCTTCCAGTGACAGGTACATTCACTTTTTTTTTTAATTCTTTTCTTTTTTTTTTTGGGCTGAATGCCATACGGACAGCCTGGACATGTACAAAGACCATCCCATCAAATATCAACGTAAAGATATTTGACCAGGAATCAGTTTTAACCTTTCAGCTCGCCTCCGAAACATTTTTTATTTTCTTTTTCTAAACAGGTCTACAGTTCATGTTGTAAAAAGACAGCACACTGCAAGTCTCCACACCTGCATTAAAACTGAGATGAGCACGGCCTTTTACTGAGACGTCCAGCTTCAAGGAAAAGTCGATTTAACACTGATTGTGTCTGCGAGATCGGAGCAAAGGTTGCCCAAAAGTATCTGATCACGGACGCAGCAAGCAAGGAGAGATATTGCAGCTAAAGTACGGAGACACCATCGCTGTTAAGCTACCCAGTAGGCCCATGAAACTCAATATTACACCGACTGTTTGGATACTTTATAGACAGAGACAGAAAGAGAGTAAGAATATGCAGAAACACGTGGACGGTCTGAGTTAGTTGCTACTTGTTTTTGTCTGGTTAACAGGCAGATTAAATGCTACTTTTCACAGCCAGAGCCCGGGAGAGAAGAGGATGGAAGAGCTACTATTGTGGTAAAAGACAAGAAGAAGAAGAAGAAGAAGAAGAAGAAGAAGAAGAAGAGGTTTCTGGGTGGCTCAGAGGACATCGTGGACGGTTTGAGAGCGTGGGTGAGTGCAAGAGTTTCCCCACAGGTGCAACGAAACTCAGACTAACGGAACATTTCGTCAAGTCTGAGTGAGTTTTAGTGTCGCTTGATGGTTGCAGAGACTTTTTTCAGCTTTACAAGAAGGACATTTTTTTGGCGGGAAACACTAGTGTATGTGTGTGTAGAGAAGACTACACATGCACAAAGTGGGAGCTGATACAGTGGCAGGAATTACACACTCATTCATTCATTCAGACACACACACAGGAAAGAAAAAAATGGCTTTCATCTGAACAAAAATAAACCATAAAACAATATTGACAACAAAAACATGACATCTTTGATATCAATGACAACACCTATAATACAGCAATAATATATATATATATATATATAAAAATTCAAGTCCTGACGTAGTAACACTGATGTTTCTGAATAAAACAGACGGAAAAACAAAAAGCTTGCAGGGAAACGCAGATACGAAACACTTATGGCTGACTGACATTTGACACCTCAGGTCAAGTAAACGTGACACCAGACAGATGTCCTCAGCACCTCGAGCGCAGATCGACAGCTTTTCCTTCTATTATTTCTCAACAGGTGCGACATGAGGACACCCCAAAACTGTCTCTGTTCACTGTGAAATAGGAAGAGAAAAAAAACAAAAAAAAACAAATGACAGTAAACCGAGCCGAACCAGCACAGAAACAAAAGTGGAACCTGAATTCCAGACACTTCACTTTGCAAAACAGAGAACAGGAAATAGAGACTGATCAACAATGAATGACCCAGGAGCAGCACTCGAGTTTCTTTCTATGTACACGTTTTTCCTCTGTCACATAATAATAATAATAATAATAATAATAATAATAATGTAACATACAGTTGTAACATATTTCTGTACAGTCTCTTCAAACTGACGTAGGAAAAAGTGTGATGGAGAAGCATGCGGCCTCTGGCTGGTGTGTCCTGTGTAAACGTGAAAAGCAGACTTAGCTTGGCGCTGGTTACAGACAAAATGTCCGCCAGTTCAGTCAGTATGGCTACATTTCTTCTGGGTGGCTTTAACCACCTGCCCACATGCTAACAAAATAAAGATGGGGCACTATAAGATTTGGCTTTGCAGGTGTGGGGTTTTCTCTGCGTCTCACCGCCTGCCCGTCCCTTCTTCTCTCCTCTAACCGACCCCTGGTGCTCCAGCAGGGGTCAAACAGCACTGAGATTAGAGGGTCAACAAACATGGCCGACCATGTCTTTTTCACTTCACTCTGTTCCAGCTTTCTGCCGTTCACATCAGTCACAAGTCCTCTTTCTTTGTCCATCTGTCATTTTGTCCCTCTGTGTCACATTTTCCAGTCCTCTCTTCTTTTAATCCCACAGCTTTCTGCTTTGACTGGACCAGGGGAGGAGGGGGGTGGGCACTGAGGAGGGGCAGCAGGTTACACTGGGCACAAACCTCGCCCCGTGACCAGCCTCGTTCAAACCCGGACTCTCCCTCCTCCCCTTCTCGTCCATCCTCCTGCACTCGAACAGGCGGCGGCTGGCGTTCCTTCCCTCCTCGGCTTCACACCATGAACTCGTTGCTGCCATACAGAACCAGCTGCTGTGGCCCCGAGCTGAAGTCCGACTCCCTCCGGTGGCTGCCCGAGGGCTCACGTGGTGAGCTGCGGCTAAGCCTGAACCTGGGGCGGGTCTTACCAGCTCTGTGGCTCCCCTCTTCCTCGGCCAATGGGGCCCCCAGACCACAGGAGGTGAGCAGGGGCCCGGAGGAGGAGGAGCGGAAGCGGTAGTGAGGGGAGGGAGAGCCAGAGGCGTTGGAGGAGAGAGATGAGGAGGGGTGGTAGGAGGAAATGGTGGAGGTGGAGTCTGCAGAGTCCTGGGAGTCAGGCTGACGGCGCAAAGCTCGTCTGCCCTTTGCGTCCGACTTTCTGGAGCGATAAGTGCCACGCTCTGCGGAGAGAGAGAGCAATGTTACTGATTAAAGACACACGCTAATCATGTTGACAATATACTGTATAGACACATTTACCCCATTTAAAAGTGTAAATGTAACCAACAGGAGTTGAAGACAGATTCAAAACTGCAAACGTATTCCTACTCCTCCTAGGTGTAACTATATCAGTAGGAGGTCTGAGGACGTACCCACTTGCAGGGTCTGGCCCTTTAATAGCGGCAGGTTGAGTGACACTGACATTAGCCACATGAGCACATATTAAAGCAAAAGTAAGAACACAATTTAAACACAAACGATCATGCAGAAGATGTAACGTGCCGTTGTAGCATCTGTGCAACCATTTGATGGTCTTATGAACTCTTGGTGGTGTTCTTGGGGTTAATGCGCCGACCAAGAACCGCAACATCCCCGGTTCAAGTCTGTTGTTCACCATTTCTCTATCATTTCTCTATCATTTCCTGTCATCTCTCCACTGCCAGCTCTCTATAATATCTCCCCAAAATAAAACAAAGACTTTTGTCTCGCTCACGTTCATGCATGTGTTTGTGTTAGCTGATGGAGAGTTGTTAGCTAGCTTGGTAAACTGTTGTTGTGATTAAACTGCTAAACTAAACAAGTTATTCTTCTTCTGGTGCTTTTGGCAGTTAGCAGATAGCTTCTGCTGCATTACCACCAACTGCCACACTGGAGTAGAGCTTGACCTGAATTGCATCAACTGTCATGTAAACAGCCTAACCAGACTGCCTCGCATTAAGGTCCAAGGGAGTAAACATAATGTGATTAACACACTTTAACAGCTTTAATCAAGCTATTACCTTAATTAACTTATAAACGGTAATCAAGTCATACTGTAGATGAGTGCCAACAGTACTCAGCCTACACACACACGTACCAGAGGGGTCTGAGGTGGCTCCCTCCGTCTCCATGGTGATGTTCTCAGAGCTGTCTGCTGTGCCGATGGATGCTTCAGATTCAGGAGTCTCATCGTCGGACGCCCGCGGCTCCAAGATCAACATCTCATACGTCAGCTCCTCCCTGCCGACACACACACACACACACACACACGCCAGATTACAAGCCTGGTCGGAGGTACTTAATTTAAATAATTGTATTTACATTTGAACTTTGGGCGTTTCCTATTGCATGTCATTTAGAATTAGCACTATAGACTGACCTTAAGTTCCTACTCGGCCTGCTGGCAATCGCTACTAAAGATGTGCAAAGGTCAAAGTAATTTCTCCTGATAACAGATGTCACATACTATATTTGTGTGTCAATGGAATCAATGTAACAGGTTGCTGGGTAATGACATACAGTAAGAGCCCCAGGGAATAGACAGATAGGTGCTCACTCCCACACAGCTACCACGCATCGGCTAAAATTACTAAAATGGTTTTGCAAGTGATGCTGCCCTTATTTTCTGGTTGGTAGAGATGGAGAGAGAGTAACTCAGATTATGTTTTTAGTTTTAAACTGGATGTTTAGGCCAATAATCAGGAAAATGTACTTAAAGTATTAAAAGTAAAAGTACTCAAAGCAGGAGACTTCTACTATTATCATTATGACTCATGCATTAATGTGAAAGCAGGATTTTACTGTTATAACTGGTTTAGGTGGAGCTGATTTTTTTATTTATTACAAAACATCATATTTTAGAAGTTCTTTGTATGTTTTGTTGGAAAAAAATCTTAATTTGTGACTAGTAACTAATGTTGTCAGATAACTATTGTGAAGTAAAAAGTACAATATTCCTCTCTGAGATGTAGTGGTGTAAAAACATGAAGTGGCATGAAAAGAAAAGACTCAAGTAGTACAAGTACCTCAGAGTTGTACTTAAGTACAGTTCTTGTGTAAATGTACTTAGTTACATTCCAGCACTGGTTGGTGTGGCGATATGTGCTTCACTAAAATCATCACAGCTGTAGGCTATGCTTTGTACAGTAAACCTTGGCAGCTCGTGTAGACGCTTTATGTGACACATTAAAACAAAACACTTCCACTTCAGCCAGAGAGACGTCATACTTCTCTTTCTGCAGACTCTCGATCTGCTCGGTGAGGATTCGCTCCTCCTGCTGCATCGCCAGCTGCTGCTGCTCGTTCAGCCCGGCCTCTGCTGCATCCTCTCCTCCTCCTCCTCCTCCTCCACCTCCTCCACCTCCTCCTCCACCTCCTCCTCCTGCACTCTCTCCATCCACCACAGGGGGCGTCCTGGGGCTGAGAGGAGGCGAGGGCGTGTGGGTGCTGCTTTGCCGAACACGACCTTTGCTCTGCAAGTTCACGCACAAAATCACAGAGCAAGAGTGTGTGTGTGTTAGTGGAGGCTGACTAATAATAATAATAATAATAATAATCAGTTTTTTGTTGACAGTGACAGTGATGGAGCACAGACAGCAGACTCGCTATAGACACGGTTGGATGCTTTGACCACACACGACATCACTGCTAAGAAACTACGACGTCTGCTAATTATCACCACACACACACACACACACAAACACATCTTCTGCTACACACACACACACACACACACACACACAGGTAGGCATTACCTTAAGTTTAGCTGTGTTAGGCTGCATGTTAATAAGTTGTGGAGCAGAAACACAAAGCAAAGAGCAGTCAGCAGAGCTACAGTCAGAGTATCTCAGACTGCTCACCACAAACATAAACATAAACCAAAGACAAAACTACAGTTACAGCAGCAGTTACACTGAGCCTGTCTTGAAACTGTAAAAAGATACAGTACTTGTCTAATTTCACTAACTCTAATCAGAATCAATGAATAATAGCCTTCATTTGTCCCACAGGAACAGTGCTGCTAGCTTGATAGCACTGTTGCCATTTCTAACATTGGATGGGATGCTGCTAGCAACAAGCTAGGTTGTTAGCTTGCTTTGCTTTCCACAGAGACTTGGCAGACAAAACAACAACGCCACGAATGAAATTCTTCACAATTAACTTTAAACAACAGAGCTACATTATTAGTCATATCTGGAAAAGATTAAGTGTGGGTATAATTCAATTCAACAATGTTAGCAGTAACCAGGTAGATTAGCTTCAAAACTTACTTTATGGTGACAGTTAACTGTTTTGGTTTTAGAGTACAAGTGGCTTCATAAGAATCAACTTAATTCTTCACACAATGCTTAGTTCATTGTTATTATTAATTACATTATTAATTAACTAGCAAACCTCAGCAAGCTATTTCCCTAAATAACTGATTATTAGCCCCAGCTGGGCTCATCAATATTCTCCCAGGGTCCTATGTTCACAGCATGTGTGTCTCTTGATATAAACTAACATTGTAAGAGATTGGTAAGGGCTATCTTCGCAGTTCAAATACAAAAGAACGAAGGGAGGTGGACGTTTCAAACGCAGTTTGAATGGTAAAAATCCGTTCAGCCACTGTGGAGATATCAATGTCTAAAGTCAAGAAAACGGTCTTGCCCACAAATTTGAGGGCGAGTATAACATCAGTAGGCAATAAGCTGTAGTGTGGGTGGGTGATTTCAACATTTGACCCAGGGAAAAACATTACTGAGAACATAAAACTCTTTGAAAGGTCTCCTTAATGTGTCATATTAAGAGGATATTGAGCTGGAGAACATAGGACCCAGGGAGCATAGATACGCTCCCCCGCTGCTAGCTAATGTTAGCTGCTGTTAAAATCCCATCTGTTCACACAACAGTTGGCTCACAAGCAGAACTGTGACAAAAAGACAACTTTAAGTTCAAAGTCAGTCTCAAGTCTTGAGACATAACTGAGTCCAAGTCAAGTTCTGAGCCTGCAGTCTCAGTATATTTGGGGACAAAGTTGAATGTAGTGGCCACACAAAACCTGGAAACCTGTGCGATGCCACGGTGACATGTTTGATGTGAAAACCCAAAGCATTATTAATCTGAATAAATAAATAATTGATCGGTTTCTTGTTTAATACATTCCTTTAAAAAGAAATCAAAGCCAGTTTTGGAAAATATCAAAAGTCCAAGTTGAGTCTAAAGTCAAGCCTCCGTGCTCTGTACCGTTATTTATCAAGTAAAATAAAATGTATTAAGTCAGACTTTAGTCCAAGCAGAGAAACATAAACAGAACAGTAACAAAATGATTACCGGTAACGCTACTCATGTATATTTTATTCTTTAACTGTATAATGTGCCGGCTGAAAGCCACATTACATTACCTGAATATAACAATATCACACTGTTTTAGAGTAAACGTAGATGTAAACCTTTTTTTTGGTGGCAGTTCCCACTTGGTTCAGGTGGAAAAATGAACAATATTAACAAACGACTCGAAGACCTTATGAATTATTCCATAACAGCGTTACACGATGACACTTGTCAGCTAACCAAGTTGTAACAAAACAGTAACAAATACACAAACAGAAGTTCAGACAGCTAAAAGAGCACTAGCTTACAGACAGACGTGACGAGTACTGTGAGTGGAGGCAACAGACAGTATGAGTGGACGGATCAAATAGACGGACGGACAGGACAGGACTGGTGGGTGGGTGGGCACATGGAGTGGAAGGGGCATACATACCGGGGTGGCAGTGCGGGTTATGCTCATAAACCTAACAGCAATTAGTACAGGTTTCTGGAAGGAGGAGTAGGGGGAGGGAGGAAGGAAGGAAGGAAGGACAGATTAGGGTTAAGGAACGGTGAAGGTTATCAGGTAAGTGTGGATTTTGGTGATTTGCAGGGTCAAAAGATGTCTAGACATTTAGGTTAAAACGGAGCTAAATTTGGTTGGAAAGTGAAGGTTTTTTAAGACGCTTTAGTTAAATATAACACATCCTAACCACATGTTGAAATGCGGTTGACACAACTATTATATGTGACCTAGATGTCTAAAAAAAACCCCCACTTTTTAACCTAATTTTGCCAAGTTTTAACCAAGACGCCTAGACATCTTTTGCAAATCATTAAAACCATGTTTACTGGGAAAGTTTAGATACAGTTGGTTCTTAGAGGAATTCGGGAGGCTTGGGAATCACAAACAAGTTGGCAGCATCTTTCCGATCAGTGTTTGCCAGAAAGACATATTACACAGCTTGATGCTCCTTATGGGTGGACAGTAATTTCATTCCTTATTTAAATGTAGTAACAGGAAGTTATATAACGTTACACTTTGTATTTAGTGTAAGTCACTGCTTCTTCTATTTTGCACTGCAGCTGCAATTTGATTTGATTCCTTTAAATGCTTTTAAATCCATTTTGAAAGACCTGCAGACAGAATCGTTGGTGTGTCAGTGCTTAAACTGATATTTTGGATGCGTGGCTTGCATTGCACTTTCCTTGGGAAATTATATAATGTAGTATTTGTCTGTTCTTCTGTTGTGTGTCTGTTCACAATCACTTGTTTTTATCTTGTGCTGCTGCCTATCTATCTTAGCCAAGACTCCCATGAAAAAGGGATTTTAATTTTTTTAATCTCAATGGGAGCTATCCTGGTTAAATAAAAATAAAATACAAATGGGGAGTTAGTTTTTCCTTTTCACAATTCTATACTGTTCAGATTTGTTGTGAAAAAAGCTAAAGCAGTGCAACAATCATGTTCAATTTTCCTGATTTTAAAGCACAAGATGTTTTATTTTTGGGGGGATTTGCCTGCTGTTAAGAGGTAATTGTTTGAAGTTGTCTATGCTTATTTTCCCTTCTTACATATAATTTGATGTATTAATTTAAATGACCGACATGAGCAACATTACCATTGTATGTCAGTGGCTCTAAGCTACTTTTCACTCTTTACACTCTGTCCTTTTTTGTTTTGTATATGGATGTCGATTTTCTGAATAAAAGAAAAAATATTTTGGGAGCTCCTGAGAGCCCTTTTTAACATCTGTAGTGACTGTGAAGTAAGTTAGACGATAAGAGGGACATGCATTAATAATAGAGACGTATTAGTCAACATACTTAGAAATTCTTCTTATAAAAGGGAGGGTTGTTGGCACATGTGTAGCCTCGATGAGAAGAATTTAAAACCTGTAATTTTTTATTTAAGACTTTCGCATGCAATGTTACTGTGTCCTGCTGTGTACATTTTTAAGGTATATCCCCTTGAGAGTGTTTTTTTTTTTTGTCAGCTTTTTGCTTGTGTTACAAAAACACAGCAAAATCTGTCGATGAAAGATGTAAAAAAAAAAAACTAAGAAAAAACAACACAGAGGAATGAACTCCTGCCATGGCCGTGTGAAAACCATGCCAGCTGAAAACTGTCGTGTCACCATTTAAATGATGAGTGAGAGGAACAAGTGGAAAAACATCCATGTCATAGCCAGGCACAATAAGGATCGTTCACACTAACATCTTTAGAATAATGAGTATGTAACTTGGCACAGGAGCCCCGGCCTAGAGGGCTGTTGTCGGATGATTGACCGTAACCGTAGTCTGATCTTACCATGGACTTCCTGACGTGGGTCAGTCTGCTCTTGGCTTTGCTTTCTGCAAACTCCAGACTGTTGATGTCCTTCAGACGAGCTTTGTACTTGCTCATCTGCTCGTTGATGATCAGCTCCACACACCTACGGGGAAGAGATCCATTTAGAATAGAACTGAATAGAATACGAGTAGAATGGAGGATTGTGTTGCCCCAGCTATTCGTAAATTACTTCTAGCTAGTTTCAAACTATTCACTAAATCGGGTGGCACCATTAAAACTTAAGACATTTTGTAGCTAGTAAAGCCTTTAGTAGTATGTAAATTTGTTACTAGGCGGCTAACATATAGCGCTGTCCAATCAAATGCATCAACTATGTAAACAGGAAGTCAGTGTAGCATCACAAGCTGTAACATAAGTTTTGCAGTTTTAGGACAGCAAACAATATATTAAATGTAACTACCAATCCTTTCTGAATGTATTACTTTGTTTTATTTATACAGACACACATGAAGAAATGTGTGATTTTAAGAGTCAGTATTCATGCAGTTTTTACGCTAACGTAACCGATGCTATTTGGTCATTTAGACTAATGTTAGTGGCATAACGTTTTGTAATTTAATTTAATTTGTTTTTTTGTGTGAAATGTAATTTAAAATCTTCCCAGTTCACGTCATTATTAAACATTTCAAGAGTCATATTACCTCTTTTACTCTTCACTCTAAACATGTCATATATTAGCAAGCTAATGTTAGCTTTGTCAGTTGGTTCAGCTAGCTACACATCCGTTACTAGGTGTAAATATTTAACAACTAATCTAGAACTAGTTTGTTAGTTAAGTTAGTTGTGCGTAAATCACCACTTAGTAAGCACTTATATTGTAACTATGCTAATATTGAATCTAAAAAGAGAGAAGAGGTGTGCTTCAAATTAGATAGAAAAATAAATAGATAAGGTTCAGACAGGTTGCTAATGCTGTGAGCTAACAACATTTCAAGGAGTCTTAAGTCTTTGCCTGTTCTCAAACTTTGTCCCTACAGGCCTCCATACACGCTTTCTGACCATCAGTCAATCAAAATCATGTCAAAAAGAGGCTCCTATTACACCACTTAACACAAAGTGGTAACATTAAAGCAATAAAACATTTATTTTACCACTTAACTCTGGTTTAAACTTTCTGTCATTCTCATATTGCAACGCACTTTGAGTGTGAGGCCACCAATGAGAAATAATGTAGGTAAAAACAAAAACAATATATCTTAATCTTTACAAAGAAATGAAAACCGTAAAGTGAGACATTTCTATTCTATACTCTTATTTTGATCCATAAAAATTCTCTGCTGCAGGCAGTTATTTTGTTTACAAGCCCTATTCGGTGAGCCAAAGAGTTAATTTGGGAAACAACAGAGGAGTTAGGAGTTGAGGACGGCGGACGTACGCGGTGGTCTTGCTGATGTCCTGGACGCTCTGCAGCGGGTCGATGGTGTCGGGGCAGCGAAGGATGCAGGGAGCGAACACGATGGCGAGGGCGTTGGCTGACATCCTGTTAGTCTCCTCCTGCAGGGCGATCCTGAAACACACCACGATATAATCCTGTTAATCCTGATGTTGATCCTCACAGAGTGTAACACCCATTCCCACCAAACACAACAGACAGGACGGCATGTGACTGAGACAGATAATCCGGTGTGTTTGATAATCAGTGAGAATCTGAAACCACTGCTTCAAATATGTAAAAAAAAAAACTGACTGCACAGACACTTTGCTCACAGCCAAAAACATTACTCAGATCTTATTTCAAACACAATTTTTAGACACAGACTGTCTTGCCTGAGGCTGTACAGCTGATGTTGATTATTATCTCATCACCCACCTGACCAGATGGAAGATGAGGCGCTCCAGCGTGCTGAGGTGTGTCCTGCTGAGCTGGTCGATCACCGAATACACCCCTCGGATCACCTCCCGCTTGTCTGGCTGACCTGAAAAGAAAACAAGCACACGCCATCAGGAACCGACTCTCAGCTGGAGCAACAAAAAAAGGAGTCACCGAAGGGGCTAATTATGAGCTTACCCATGGCCCTGAGGAACTCCTCGTACAGTTCAAAGGTCATGAGAGGGCTGGGCAGGTCACGAAGCCACTGTTTGAGAACGCTGGCTATGACGTGGATGTTGTAGTCATCCAGGTTCACGCTGTTCACATCTGGAACAGAGAGATACGTTCAGGTAAACTGAATTCGCTTCGTCTGTATACAGTATATTTAGAAGAAGAAGAAGAAGAAGATGAAGAAAAAGAAGAAGAAGAGGTAGTAGTAGTAGAAGAAGAAGAAAAAGAAGTAGCAGTAGTAGTAGTAGTAGAAAAAGAAGTAGTAGTAGTAGTAGTAGTATACGCTTGAAGCTGATTTTAACTGCAGCCTCTCAAAGGTAATTTAAATAAACATTTACAGTAAGATTTTAATTCCAAAATCAGCTATTTCTTCAAACTTTCAAATATCATCACATCAGCTAACATTTCTCTCACAACAGAAGCACAAAATTAATGAACTAACATTGAACATTAGTTATATGAAAACGTAGATAATACACAGACATAAAATTAAGCACTTTTTTATTTTTTAGTGTCAGTCTCACCTGTGTCCAGCCCCTGGCGGAGTTCTTTGATCTTATTGGTGGAGCCCGACTTCCTGTAGATCCCCTCCGTGTAGAGGCCGTGCATCTCAATGTAGTTAATGAGCTTCTCCACCAGCTGGGGCACCGCTCGCTCCTCGCTGGTCAGACGGGACAACTCCACGCCATACTGCCGAGACGACAGCTCCGGATCGTACTTGTATACAAAAAAGCAGACACAAACACAGAAACGCGTCACATTAAAGGGAGACTACTGTGTGTAACTTTTACTGTGGCCTCCGTAACAATTACAGCATGATGATGATGAAAGATACAGTACATAAACTCACTCAGTAATGTCAATTATACAGCAATTTCTACTTAAAATTTGCTAACATGTGCTAACATTAGCCACCATTAGCTACTGGTCATACTAGACCAAGTAAGCCTGTGGCAGCAAAACGTCTGAGTGTATTGAAGGGAGCAAGGATTTGTTTTATTGCTCATTAATTCAACTTTCTTTTAATGAGAGGATGTTTTATTTCTTCTTTCAAAAAGGTACATAGTCTCGCTTTAAAAAAAAAGTTGACACCGCAGAGTTTGTAACTGTAAGTGATTAAAGTAAATGAATGCCTTTATCTTGAAGACCTAAAGGCAGAATATCAAACCAAGAAAAAGTGTTTGATTTGTTTTGATTAGTTGACAAAGCTTTTGTTTAAAAAAAGTTGTATTGTATTAAGTTGTATTATTTCTGAGTTTTTATTTTTAGGTTTACATCTTACAGAAAATATCTACATATCCCAACAGAGGTGGGACCAGGTCATTGTTTTGCAAGTCACAAGTAAGTCTCAAGTCTTTGCACTCAAGTCCAGAGTCCTAAACTTTGAATTTCGAGTCCTAAACTTTGAGTTTCGAGTCCTAAACAAGTCATAATGTGCTCTTCACCAAATGTAATGCCATTTTAACAACAGAGTAACAATATATTACATTTACACAAATCATGAATGCTTTTTAAAATTTGTATTTATTTGTTAAAACAAGTGCAACTGAACTTAATCATATAAAAGTAGTGCTGATAACACTTTTATAGCATATAGCACTGTTAACCACAACAGAATGAAGTTTGTATGTTTCTGTCTTGTTCTATTTAAATAACATAGTTTGTAATCTTTGGGCTTCGGGGGAAGGTATCAAGTCAAAAGACCAAGTCCAAGTGAAGTCCGAAATCATTGGTGTTAAAGTCCAAGTCGAGTTGCAAGTCTTCATTCAAGATTTTGTCAAGTCGAGTCTAAAGTCATGAAATTTGACTCTCGCGTTCAAGTCATGTGACTCGAGTCCACACCTCTAACATATATATACACATATATATACATATATATATATACACATATATATACACATATATATATATACATATATATACACATATATATACACATATATATATATATATACACATATATATATACACACATATATATATACACACATATATATATACACACATATATATATATATATACACACATATATATATATATATATATATATACATATATATACATATATATACATATATATACATATATATATATGTATAGATAACATAAACTCAAATAGTAAATCAAGTGGGAAATAATTGAATCATTCTTCTGATTAGTGATTAAACTGATGTGCTATGATATCCATATCCATTGTTGTCTTTGTGCATTTGAACACCAGTGTGATATTACAGCATCCTAAAACAAGAAACCTTAAAATATATAATCTCCTCCTACCTTTTTACTGCACTTGGTGGTCATCTTGGAGCAGCACTTCCTGTGGCAGGCGTAGCGACACACTGCAGACAACAGAACAACACAGTCAGACTGATGGTACTTCTACAACCTCCGCACAGCTGCAACAACAGCTGCAGTCAGTCACGACCCTCAAAGACCGAGACTGCAAACGTCGAGGCGGCAGAGAGTTAGGATGTGACGTCTCCTGCTCCCTGAAAGTGCAGATGGAGCTTGTAACAAGATAGAAGATAGATCCATGAAAGGAGAGGGAGGTTTAATCGAATTATTCCGACACTCAGGGAGGCAGGGAAAGTGTGTGAGTTTTGTGAGTACGAACGCATAGTATGTGTGTGTGTGTGTGTGTGAGAAAAGAGTAGGAGGGGGTGTAATGTGCTGTGTGGATGGAAATAAAAACTACACACATGGGCGTGAACGCCTGTGGGTAAATGAGTTAGGAGACCATTAGGAACTGGTGATGGTGTGTATATCTGTGTGTGGGTGTGTGTGTGTATAATTTGCAGATATTTACAGCCTTTTATGCTTTTATAGTGAATTTAAAAATGCAACAGAAAAGATTATGTTATGTAAAAAGTAAAAATAAGACAAATACTTATTGTCCACCAAGGTAAAGGTCATTATTTACCATTTATTTAGAGGGGGGACATATAAATCTGAGTCCTTCCAGGTTTGTTAATGTTGTTGCCATAAAGTAGTGAACAATTTAGCTCTCACTACAGCTGAAACTTTCTAATTTGTAACTCCTACAAAGTGATATACTAAAGAGAAACAGATATTTCATGACTTCCCCAGAATTATTCAACTTTGACTTTCACTGTCAGTAAAACCTCATGATATGTGGTCCAGGATCAATCAGGAAGTGAAACGCATTTAAAAATAGAGGGGTGTTGTGCTTGTGTCCTTCTCTGTGTATGTTGAAACTTTGTGTAACTATCCAAGCGTCATATTAATGCACAAGTACTGTACTGCATGTTTCTGTCCAGTTTCTACCTGTCTGTCGTTATTTATGAACGTATGAAGTCTAGCTGCAATCTTGACATCTGTGAGCTCTTTGTGTCACCAGAGAATAGAAAGGGGCGCAGTGAAGCGCAGCATGACTTGTTGTCAGTTAAACTCTGCTTTGTGGGTCCATGTAGCGCTGATGAAGCAGGATGACAAGTTGCAAAAACTGCCCAATGAATGATTTACCTGTCAGACTTCATGTTTACAGCTCTTGGCTGTTTAAGTCAGTGTAAACACAAGACACAGCAGAAGTAAAAGGCAAAGATGTATAATACATAATGGTGTGAATGCAACCTAACTATCTAAGTTAAGACTGTGTGTGTGCGTTCGTGTCCAGTCCTCACGTTTGCAGACGCAGGCTCGGTCCATCATCCAGATGAGGGAGGAGCAGTACTCGCAGTAGGTGGGGATACTGTACTGTGTGGACTTGAAGATGTGGCCGTTGTGTTCTTCCACCTGCAGGGGCGGTTAGGGTTAGGGGTTAGGGCTCAGCTCAATTAACGCTTTTATTCCAACTTTACTCTTTGTTTCAGTAAATGTCGTCAAATGTACAACTCACAATGTCAGTTTCCTTCTTCCTCGACTTCTTGCGTTCACGTTTAGGAGCCTGGAGAGAGAGAAATGTGTTACCTTTGTTGCATTTTGTGGCACATGTAATGAATTAATATCTTTAGATATTATTCGTAATGCAAAGTGCAGTGACAGTGACATTCTGGTGACAACTGGTAAGAATGCCGAAAGCCAACCACACCGCTTCTTCGAACAATTAAGCTTAAAATTTTAACTTTAGATCAAAACAATCTCTGGTCTCTCTTAAGCCGTACAAACTCAGCAGAGGAACAACGGACCCCAAATCTCTCGGGAAAATGATCAGAGAGATTATCCAGGAGAAAACTCATCTGCATTTGATGATAAACGTAATTACAATAGTTTATATTATCATCACTATTATTTAGTTTGTCGTTTTTCTACGTCCTGACAAGTATTTCTGTCATCTTTTCGTGCATCCATCCAGTTTTTTAACTTTCTTACCCTGCCGATAGTTCCCTCCATGGGCTTAAACTCGGTCATAAACTCGTCCAGGAAGACCTTGAAGGTGTTGACCCACACCTTCACCGGCGACTCGCTCCAGTCCCTCTGCTCCAGACGCATGGACTTCTCCAGGATGTGCTCGAACAGGGCGTACAGATCCTTGTAACGGATACTCTTCCCATCATCCATCTGGTGGTGAGGGCCAAGGAAAGGAAAGGAAATATTAGACAGGCTCATCTGTGCTCTTTGTGTTTCAAACGGCAAATGAATCCTCCTATAGTTTGCATGAAATTCAACAAAACATCAGTAAACATTCACTGTTTAGTTCTTTCTTCTATTCAAATTCAGATCTTATGGTTCTTCAAACAGCTGAGAACAAACAAAGAGACAAGGGCAGCGAGGACTCACAGCCAGGGCGGTGGAGTAGGAGTTGAAGATGTTGATCCTGAACTCCTTCAGCGCTTTCTTAAAGACGACATCCACCATCGTGTCCTTCTTACCATCTTCAGACTCCAAGTCAGCGATCTGGAGGGACAAACGCTTTTCAAGTCAACACGTGATGAAACGTAAATAAAACAGCTGTGTGTGTACGCAGGTTTGCCCTCTTACCTTCTTCATGAGGAAGTCGTTCATGCTGCGGTAGTCGTGGGCTGAGGTGAGGATGTGCAGTGCGTCGTTCTGCCACTGGGTGGGTTCCAGAGCAATGCTGCTGATCTTCACACTGCGACGCCTCCTCATCTTAGGAGACGGCTCCTTGTTCTCCTTACTGTCCCTGACCCCTCGAGAAGGACCTGCCTCCAAATCTGGACTGCGAGGAGGAGAAGGGCCTTCTGGGAGGATGGACACAGAGATGGAGAAGGAGGTAGAGTGACAGTGGATTACTAAACATAATTTGTGTTCATAATTCTTCATAAAAACTTCTTTTACCCTATTAAATAATATACTATAGTATACTGTACTGCGCTATTCTTCTGTTTCTCATCATGACCTCTGACCTCCTTGTGTATTTGTGTGTACTCTACATGTGTGTGTCTGTAAATCTACACTCAAAGACCTAAAACCAGCACATTTTGCATCTAAGGTGATTATTTTTTCTTTTTCTTACCATGTGTCTCTCTAGCTTCGCTCCGGCTGGCCTGCTTCTCTCTCGACAGTTTCTTCTCGCCGTGCTTCGTCTTACTCCAGAATCTCATCTTTCCTCTCATCCTGCTAAATCACAAACACAGTTGATTAATTTAAGATTAATTAATTTAAGAATACACACATAAAAAAGTGAGGGACAATCATGGAAAAACTCTGATTAAATGACAAATGAAGCATATTATGTGCTCTCAGTTATTTAGGTGCCCCGTGAAATGCATCTCTATGTCACACTGCAGTAAAATAAAGCTACTAAACCACTAAATGTACAATACACAAGGTCAGTCAGTGATTTATTAAATGTAATACAATTGTACAATTGTACAACCGAAATTTCCCCCGACAAACAGACGAAGACACTCTTTTTGTGTCAATTTTCTTTTGCTACAGTAAATTAAAATGTAAAGACTGAAGTTATGAGGAGGATTTTCTGTGTAAAAAGATTAGAATTAGAGACTCTCTAGTGATCTTACCTTCCATCCTGACTGGAGGTTTTCCTGAGGACCTCCACCTTGCCCAGGTCTCCTGACGACATGGTTTTATGGATCTTCTTCTGGTCTTTGTGAGATGGCTGGAGAGCAGAGCAAACGACAACCGGGTGAGAAAAAAATATACACATTAACATTTATTTCAATGGGCTGACCGGGTTCTGGCAGGTTTAAAACGTGTGTTTTGCTGTGGTTTTTGGCCTCCAGGCTCGGTTTCCTGTTTAACACAGGTTGGTTCCTCTATGTTGAGTCTTGGGAGACATACCTTATGGATTATGTTATGGAGTAATATCTATAATTTGTTCTACAACTTAGAGTATAGAATGCATAAATCCACATCACAGCAGTAAATTTAAGAGACTACATATTGAGGTAAATGTAGTATTTATCTTCTGGTTCTAGTGATGCTACTAAATGTACTGATATAATAAATCTACTGAATCTGAAGAGGTTGAGTGAAATCAGCAACATCACAGAGGATAACGCTGATATTCAGATAGAAGCAGAAGTCATGCTCGTAAGATCCTGTTAGAAAAATGACGTTGTTGTTAGTGAGAAGTTACTCGGCTCGAGGTTTTAACGAGTCCAGCATGCAGGAGCAGCAGACGGCGTGCAGTGCAACACGAGGCGTGTTGTTGTGTCTCCAGGACAGGCCAGTTGTTGTGTGGACAAGATCTTCAGTCAGTCCTTACTGCGAAAATCTCTGTTTATTGTTGTCACAGAAGAAGCAGATACAGGGATACCTTAATACACTGACATTTTGAGTTTTAGCCTTGTATTTTTCCTTCAGGACAGAGAAGTTTTCTTCTTCACTTGTCTATAATTGAGTTTATTTTGATTAGGGTGCCAACAGCAGTAGACTAATCATTTGAGGCTGTAGCCATTGATGTTAATGATGCATTATATACTAACAATGCTCAAAAAGACAAATACCTTTCCTTCAGAATTAGTGCTGCTGCAATTAGTCAATTCTTCGATTACTTGATCAACAGAAAATAAATTGCCAACAGTTCTGACACTCACTCTTTTATTTATTTAGTTTTATATCATCGTAACTTGAAAATCTTTAGGTTTAGGCTGGTTGGCTGGACAAAACAAGCAATAAAAAAAATTCACAATTGTTTCACGTCTTATATTAAACAACTGAGTAGTTATTTTAAAATAATTGTTGCCGCAGTCCTTCTTACAACATGGCATGTGTTTACTGAAGGAACAATACAAGATTAAACTCCAAAATGTTGAAGTATCCCTTGATAAAGAAATAGGCTCTTGTGAGATGAAAAGAAGTGAAGGAGTGAAGCCTAGGAGGTGACAGCTTCGACGGCTCAGCTTGGGCTGACTTTCAAACCAACAGCCACCAGAGCGACGTGCAAGGCCATTCACTACAGACGAGCCACGGTGACGTCTGTTTGAGTGAAGCGGAGAAACTGTTTGGTCAGACTGCAGCTCAGTAGTCAAACAGTCCAACAGGAGTTCAGTGGTGAACAGTTCGACGAAAGTGAGGGTTAGCAGTGTTAAAAGGCTCCTCCCCTGCCGCTTGGCCAGGTCCACCTGAGAAGAGGGTGGAGGAGGGGGGTGGGGCCTGAGTGGACAGGAAACGATTGCTTAGAGGTCATGGGACCTCCAGAGATCTGGTATTTTACCATCTCGGAGTCACTGTGACAGTCAGCCTCGGGGTGGGCGTGTGGGGGAGACAGGGAGGGGGGCAGCGTGTGGGAGTGGGCGGGGATGTAGTATTCATCGTCGTCGTCCGACTGGGTCGCCCCCTCAGAGTTACAGCGGGTGAGGAAGTCGGAGCGCGTCCGGGACATTCGCGCTTTCTTTTTGGGGCCGGGGCGGCCCACCTGCTTCCAGGCAACCACAGGAACATCAGGTCAGACACTAGTGGGTGTGTGTGTGTGTGTGTGTGTGTGTGTGTGTGTGAATATGCATGAGATTTTGGAATTGACTTAATGTGCACAAGACTGTGAATCTAGCCAAAAGTAAATGCAGCAAACCTTAGCTGACTCCTGACATATTTTATGAGTTAAATTCTCAGCAAAATTTACAAGAAGTAGCTACAGACAACACTTGCAAATAAATCTGTGTATAAATCTGTGAATACATATTAACCACGTAATGTGCATTTCATAAAACTTTATTTTCTTAGTGAAAAAATGACTAATATTTAGCTCTTGGAGACAAGGCTGTTCAAAGGTCTGGCACCAGGTTAGTTATATATTTCTGCAGGTTTATTTTCATATCTATCAGCTGTACATAATAGCTGTATCTGGGCTTCTTTATTCTGTATAAATCTGTTATGTAAATCTGCTGTATGTCTATGCTGGTTGGATTTCTGTAAGTTTATTTCCTGTATATGTATAAGCACAACAAGATCTACTGAGTCAAAATCCTTGTATGTGTGAGCATACGAGGCCAATTAAAGTGAATCTGATTCTGAGATTTTCAGTAGCTATAGTTTATATTAGAGTTGGTATAAAATATAATCATTCCAAAGGAGCAAAATAAACCTTTTTCCAGTTTTATAATCAGAAATACACTCTCAACTTAAAATTAGTCATGATTAATTACAACAAGATTAGTCTGCACCCATTAACAGACCACTGTATAAGAATCAAATGATGTGTGAGGGAGCATGTGGGTGTGTCCCACCTCTCTGTTTCTGGATCCAGCAGATTTGGAGTCATACATGGCCAGAGATCTCTCCTGGTTCACCAAATCCTTATCTGACCTGCAACACAAAACCAGACGTTAAACGTTTTACACAAAAAGGCCCCAAATCTACTGTTGCTTCTGCAGAAAGATCTCATAACTCCAGCAGAGGCAGATAGTCATGTTTTCACTTTAACTGACAGCTTACATGGTCCTTTGTAGGAGGGAAAGTTTGGGCAAATGAAAACTATTAAAAACAACATCAAACTATGGTCACCAGCCTGCTATAAATAGGGTAAGTGCTTTTAATCTTTACAATATATCACATTCACATTTGTGTAATGCTCTTTTCCTGGATTTTCTGAGTAATTCTTTATGTATAAAAGTCCTTTGTCGTAACGGTATAGTTTTGGTGTTGATCTAGAGAAAGGATTTCATTAAACACCCAGCAGGTATTTTGAATTGTTATAACAGCAGATTTGGCACATCATGTAAACGATGACACTTGCGGATTGTGGCTTCCCTAATCCCCCGTCACACCCTTCAGTGTAATGGTGTCACTTACTTGGAGAAGGGCAGTTTGCGTCTGGGTGGGGAGAACACAGTGTTGGACGGTTTCTCCACCATGTTCACAATCACAGTCTGGGCTGAGCTCTTCTTCTGAGCTTTTGGAGGTTTGGTGTCCAGGACCGGGCTGGGAGCCTCCTGTGCGGGCCGGATCGCCTTCCTCTCCTCGTGACTGGGGAGAACAGCGGGAACGCTGGCGTTTGGCTCCAGGATGATCTGGATGTCCACCTCTGAGGAGCAAATCCCTGGTAACTCTGGACTTGATCCATGAGCGTTTGGAGACTTGTCCCCCCCGAATACATCTCTCTTGGCCTGGGTAGTAATCCCATGACACTGGTCCATCTCGGATACTACCTCCAAGCCTGAAACAGGGGTCATTCGGGAACCGGATGCTGCTGCTCCTGTTTCAGAAGCTCGTTCCAGGGTTTGGGCTGCCAGCAGCTCCCCTTCCTCCACAGGGCTCTCCTTCTGCATACTGATCAACACCACCACAGGCCTTCGAGACGTGGACTCCCTCCTCTCATTGTAAGATTTGCTGGGGCTTTCGAATTTTGGTTCATGAACTGGACTTTGGTCAGAAGCAATATAAAACATTGCCCTTGGACCCTCCGCCTTGTTTGCCGGCTCCATCACAGGCTTTTCATTAAAGTTTGAATCTCTCAGCCCCTCATGTAGCTGAATATCCAGTGCTTGGGGATGTTCTTGAGGTGCAGTCGACTGGGAACCAAAACCTCCAGAGCCTTCAGTCTCCATGTCTTCCACATCGAGCAGTTCAAAACTTCCATGACTGGCTGGAGATCCCCGGGGTGAATGTCTGTGATGGTCGTCCAGCTGACAGGCGCTGCTGTCTGGGAGCGAGTCTTCTTGCAGAGGACCTCCCACGCTGGTGGTTCGGACCTTGAGAAGCTCTAAGCTGAACTGCGCCTGCTCCAGCTCTCTCATTCGTCTGCTCTCTCGTTTTGACCGGTGCTTATGGCTCGTCTCATCTATGCTCCTACTTCGCTCTGAGTCCTCTTCTCTCTCTGTCTCTCCCACGTCTAACAGGACAGGCTTAGAGTCTTCGGAAAGTTCTCCAGAGATATCCTGGACATAACCGTCCTGTCCTGATAAGGGGAGGTCCTCCATGGTTCTTGCTTCCATCTCTGCTGGTGGACTCTGCTGTCTACTGACTCGCTGTCTTTCATGCTGCTCCTTCACTTCCCTGAACCTAAAGACATTATCAGTGAACAATGTAAAAGTGTAATTAACAACAGTCTCCACGCAAAGCAGGCAGAAAACTGAATATTATACACACCAACATGATTTTACAAATATATGCCCACCATTTTTGGGTTCTACAGATTTTCACTTAAACCTGCAATAACTGATTTTTTTGGCCACTTGGGGGCAGCGGAAACAACTGTGAAGACAACACTGACATATTTTTACATTTTAAGTTGATATGGCGAACTTGTTAGCAAACAGTTGCTTATTTACACATCAAGATACGGAGTGACATATTTTGAGTACCCTGATGTAAGTCCAATATTCGCTCTCTTTTATCTCTGTTTTTGGTCTCTACCAACTCCCGAGGGAAATATCTGGATATTTAGCTGCTAAATGCTCCACTATGTTCACCAGCTAGTCGCTAACTGTGTCTGTGCGATGCTATGAGAGCAGTGAGAGTGAACCAAAACAGTAAAGTTGGTAGGAAAACCAAAAACAATGAGCTGAAACACTCAATAGAGCTGAGGGGAACTGCAGAGTCGGCTGATGATCACTGCGAGTGACTCCTTCCATGTACAAGGAGTCATGTGATCCATTGTTAATATTAAAATATTGAATATAGCTGCTTTAAAAATCGCCTCTCTGGAAAAAAATGCAACAAAAAGTTGTTTCCTGCTGTAAGAACATGCTGATCACAATATTTTATAGAAAACAGGTTCCTCCTGCAACAAGCAAAGCTCAGAAAGTACTTCCAGAAATAGAAAGTGAAAATAAAAATGGGGAGAAAGTGCACTCAAGAGCTGCTGATTATGCACCAGAGTCCCTTTAAGTAAGTAAAAAAATAATCCTACAATGTTTATAAAATCAAAATTACACCCACATTTTTGTATTATTGTTTTTTAATCCAATTTTCAAAATGTTTTGATGCCTGATGAGGGTCCATGACCTCACCTGAGTCGAGCCAGGTATCCCCTGCCCATCGCCTGTAGCTGCATCACAGTCCTGTACGTCCGGCAGTAGCGCTTCCTCTCCCTGAATCCTCTCCAGGCTGTTTGAACCGCTACAGCTGCCAAAGATCTGCGATGACAGCAATTTCTCCAGCTCCTCTGTATGACGATGGCGGAGTCCCGACTCTGCAGGAACCTCCTGCGCTCCCTGTAGCTCCTCCAGGCCGCCTGCAGACACACCGCCGCCTCCTCCTCATCACTCGAGTCGACGGTGGACTCTTTGAGAAGGCAGCTTCGCCACCATCGCTGCAGGAAAACAGAAAAGGAAAGGGAAAATGTGTGTAAGACCAATCAAAAGAAAAGCTTTAATCCTCCTTTCTGACCCTCTAAAAACATCTCACTTTCTGCTGGGTTGCTCTGAAACGTACTTTAGGTAAGCACCAAATAAATAACTGAAGTCCGTTGAATTTGACATTTTGTTATTCACTGCATGCTACAGTTTTTCAGGACGATGTGATACAGGTTGACAGAATCACTGGAATTTTTCTGACAAATTCAAACAGGCTGAAAAGACCCTGATTAGACCCTGGAATAACTTCAGTTTCTTCTAATTCAAAAATGTATTAAATGTCAGATTGTATTTCTTGACAGAAACTTTATCAGCAAGCTACTGAAAAAAAAAACAAGCTTAACTCTTGTTTCTGATTAACTTTCCTAATTAAAAGCACACTACATCTATGTGAAATTTTCAGACGCCCAATTATTAGACCTCAAATAGATTGAAGCTCAAATAGCAGTTGCTGCTTTTACTAAATTATTCTTCTCATAAATGTCATCTGTGGTTCATCGGTTTCTGCTCAGCGTTTCACTGTTTCTGGACTGACTGGGTTTGTTTTCTTTCAGCCTGACAAAGATTTGGACAGCTCCCCTCTGAGGGCTCTTCCAGAAAAAACATACAGACTGCGGCCTGAATGCAGTGTTTTCTTCCTCCGTCAGTCCTTTCACCGTTTGCTTTCTTTCATTCTCTCCGTCTCTCTTTTTTTCTCTCTTCAGAGATATAACAGTATGGGTCTGTAGTCTAACAACATATCTTTTCTTTTCCTTCTCAAAATCACTGATTCTGTGAACAAAGACCCTTTTTTCAAATTTACAAGCTTGACTTGATTTGCATTAAATAGCTCTGCTCTAAATGCTTAAATTTCCACTTAGGAAAATAAAATATTTCTTAAATTGAATTGTTATTGTTATTAATCATTTTATCAGCCAACACATTTAGAGTAACTTAATATCAGGCTGAAAAGCAGTGTTTTGCTTTCCTGTCTGGTTTGAATGTTTCAAGCCTGTTTCATCTCTGACCACTTGCAGCATCACTGACGGGTGTGGTTGAGTGTGTTCAGAAGTGTGCACCTGTAACCACACCCAGAACTGATGTCACAGAGTCCTGGAGTACACCTGTACATCACTGCAGCAAGCTGAGAAGTTAAACCACTGCAGGTCAGCAAAAAACAAGACTTTGAGGAGGTGTTAAGTTACTCTTTAATAGGTTTTTAATTTTATAGTGTTGTTCTGACATGTTTCAAATGGTAGAAGTTTCACTTTGGAATGAAAGCCAATCCCTCAAGAAGACAAATACGTCCTTAATATTACAGAGTGAGAGCAATAACAGCTAGAGTAATACATGGAAACTGTTGTTAGGGCATAAATATGTATCATCTCTAATCGAGAGACTATATTTAGAGAACCCTTGTATCAGCAGTAAATGCACCACTATTAATCACCTAATGCTTAAACAGTCTAAGGCTAAGTAGCCTTAATGGACTACGGAAACTCCTCCTGAAATGTTGGGAGGAAGAAACTCTGCTGTGCAGGATTGTTAAATTGATTCATGATGCACTTACAGCAATATTTTAATAGCTAATCAGAAAATGAAATATTGTTTCAACTGCATGAATGAGACCACAGGAATGGTGGGATGTAGAATTGCTGAACCACTTCCCTAGGCTGAAACCCTTTTTATTCCCATCACAACATCTCACCTGGATGACACAGGTGGCCCGCCTCATGCTAACAAAGTGCTTCCTCTCCAGGACGGCCCTGAAGCGGCGCTGCAGCGTGATGATTCGCCGCAGGACTTCCTGGTGGAGGAGGGTCTGAAGCCGCTGACGCTCCGCCTCCCGCAGGAACACCTATGTCATACGGGAACATTTAAATAAG
The DNA here is from genome assembly GCA_008360985.2 of Macquaria ambigua. Classification (NCBI taxonomy): domain Eukaryota; kingdom Metazoa; phylum Chordata; class Actinopteri; order Centrarchiformes; family Percichthyidae; genus Macquaria; species Macquaria ambigua. The sequence continues at coordinate 56,399 of VMKM01001415.1, forward strand.
CATAGTACTGCAGTCCAGCAGATAAGATGGTGCACCAAAGAAAACAGATGCTTTTCTTACCATCGTGTTGCCCACTTGGTACCCAGCAGGTGGCAGGTGTATCCGTCTGAAAAACTCCCTGATGCCGGACTTGGTGGGACTCGTGCCTCGAGGCAGCAGCACATGAAAGTGGCGCACAAAGTCCTGAAAAATGGTGTATGTGTGGTCAATAAAGCAGTTTAAGATACAGTGAGGCTTCATGGTAGTTGGCAATTACTGTTAAATCTCAGTTTCTCCTGAAAATGCCTGAATTTCCTCATTAAAGGCTGATCTTATCTTAAAAATAGAATATTACCAAACACCTCATTATATTAAGAAAGCCTGCTCTTCTATTTATATATCAAAATAAAATGACAGTATGACAGTAAAATAACTGTAATCCTAGTAGACTGATAACTGTAAATCTCATCATCTAGCCATATTTGTGCAGCAATAAAAACTAAGATTAGAATCAGAATCCGCTTTATTGGCCAAGTATGTTGAGGCATACAAAGAATTTGACTCATGTTTTCATAGTGTACCTACACACAGTGCCAAGAACAAATGCACAGAGGGATACACATAAACATACAGCTACAAAAAAGATAACAAAGCTAAACAAAAATAAGCAATCATAAACATATAAGCATGAGATACAAAACGATACATAAAAAGCAACAATAAAATAACCATTAAACCATGTAAATAAAAATAGATTCAATAAAAAACAGTATGTATTATCAGCCAACTTTATTTGTTTGCTAGCCATCAAGAACAAGCTGCCCAATGCTACATATAAATAACACTGTAACACTAACATGGCATCGACTATAGATCTGCTGTTAGGTGGTGCTGCAGTAGGAGAGGATTACCTGGAAGGTGTACTTGATGCTGTATCCTGATTGTCGGATCCGGACCGTTTCCAGCATACCTGTGTATCTGAGCTGTCTGAGCACCAGGCTGTCATTGAAACGCAGCGGCAGCTAAAGAACACACACACACACACACACACAGACAGAGAGAGAGAAAGGGTAAATAAAATGAAACAGAAAGCAGCAGTCAGTCATGAAGAGGAGCCAAATATAAACGATGACTCTCTCTGCGGCAGAAATTACCTTCTCAGCGTTGGAGCGAATACACTTGACAAAGTACGGCTCCGATTGATCGAGAGTCTCCATCAGCTTATTGAGGGACGCCTGCACACACAAATACAAACCAATGACATAACACCATCATCCAATGTGAAAATAAAATGCCACTTTTATGCTATAACAGAATATAGCTCTGTAAAAAAGGTGACTGCATTTATGATTCAAAATTTAATACTTCATTGCCATTTCAGTATAGTTGATAAGAATCATATCCTGTTTTATGTCTTTATTCAGGCCACAATATGTATTATATGTATAAGTAGTGTAGAAAAGTGTTGTAAAAATCTGTATCTTTTACTCTGAAATCTGCATGTTTAATTTCATGTTCTAATTTAACTTTTTCTTTAGCAGCATATTTTTTAACGCCTGCTTCTAATTATTACAGGCTGCTGCTGCTGCTGAGTCACTAGTGTTGTTGTAATTCACTGATTTTCCAGCAGAGGGCGACGGCAGCACTGACCTGGAACTGTGCGCTGATGCTGGGCGGTTTCTTCTTCTTGTGCAGGTGAAGCAGAGACTTGGTGATGCGGTCGTGGAGCGTCACGCTGCTCAGGTAGCGCAGAGACTTCACGTCCAACAAGTGCTGCAACCAGATAATATATGAGCCCGTGTCCGTAACGCTGATGATACCTCTTTGATAACTGAAGATGCAGATGTTGCCAAGTTGTGTCATGTTTGTGTCTTACCTTGGGAAGGGTCGGCTTGCTTTTGCAGTTTTTGTTTCTCCTACAGGTGAGAAATATTGTTTTTGTTAACAGATATTACGTACATTTGTTAAGTTGGGTGACTCATTACAGATTTTGCAGTGGAACCAGGGATACCCTCCCTTTTAGTCCATATATGCTTCGTCCTACACTACACTACACTACCCATAATGCAAATGGATAGCCGTCCTGGATCGGCTACGAAAACTGTTGCTCATGCTCATTTCCACTTCTACTAGCTAATAGAGGAAGCCAAAAGTTGCTGAAAGAGCTCAGACGACAATGGGGTATATAATGGAAACTCATCTAAAAGAGAAAAAAACTACTTCCTGGCACATATTAAGTATATCAGTACTGACATTAGGAGTGATGTCCACCTTTTCATATTATGATTTTAAAGTCTATCAGCTTAGACCAACAGATTGGGGTCAATAGCTTCTAGATGAGTAGGTGAAATAAAATTAAAAACATAAATTAATGACCAAAACAAAAATCTAGTACTTGAGTTTGTGTGTGTGTGTGTGTGTGTGTGTGTGTGTGTGTGTGACTCACAGTAGGATGCCCTGAGCTCTCTCCAGGAGCTTGCTGCTGGTCGTGTTGAGGAAGATCCCGTCTTCTTCCAGGGCGGGACTTCCCGTCGAGGACAGACGACCGGACCTGGAGCTGCGACCGTTACAGCTGACGCCATAGCCATCCCTACAGAGGCAGGGACGGAGGGACGGAAAGAAAAGAGAGGTGAGAGAGTGCCAGCAAAGGTTTCTTGTTAGATAGAGTTATTTGAGACAATGTTTATATCAGAAATACAGCTTATTGCATTTTGATTTGTCCCTTTCTTTGAATGATTTTCCAAAGGACCATGCCACACACCAAAATTAAGATTAAGAAACTAAAATCTCTGTTCTTGACTCAGATTGAGGTTTCTGCCATTTTTTCCCCATTAAAGGTTTTTTTTGGGGGAGTTTTTCTTATCCGAATTGAAGTATAGAGGGTGTCGTATGCTATGCAGATTGTAAAGCCCGCAGAGGCAAATTTGTGATTTTGGGCTATATAAATAAAACTGACTTGACTTGATGCTTGTATTGTGTGGGACTCACCAGCTGGCCTTCTCATTTAGGGCGTTGGTGCCTTGAAGGTCTGACAGAGGTGTTCGGGGGTTCTTCCTGGTGATACCTGGATGGCAGGAGGACAGGAAGAGGACAGAGGAAGAGGAGAGGGAAGAGACATATGACATTTAAAGCTCACTGGATTTATCTAAACCTGCATCTCTGACCACAGCATGACGATCCAACTCCCCCATTCCTTCACCTTTGCCAAGTACAACAACCACCACGTTGCTCTCACCATGGACATACTGTATTTTATACAGAGCTCTCACCCATATTTTCCCATTTTATATCCCCACTACACTTCCTTTATCGCTCTCAAATCTGGCTATCTTGCTGCCTTTTCTCCTACTTTCATCCACAACTAAAGCTTCATCTTGCTCTTGGACTGGACTGGCATTACTTTTCTGTGTGTGCGCGTGTGTGTGTGTGTGTGTGTGGTTTTGGCAGTGGAACATTAATGCCTCTGGAGATATTGGCAGCTAATGAGCTGGGTGTTTCCAGTTTACATTTGTGGTTTTCGCTTGTAAAACTTTAAACTCACTGCTTTTACTATGCAATGACTTATTTCACAGAACTGGGGTTCACTCTGAATTCTGTTGTGTTCAACAGCAAACACACACACACACACACACACACTTCACGTAAAGGTGAATGGAATTAAAGTTTTGTTCCACATTTTGGGAAATATACATTTTCGCTTTCTCGCAGTGAGTTAGAAGAAAATATTGATACCACTCTCATGTCTGTACAGCAAATATGAAGCTACAGCCAGTAGCCTGTTAGCTTAGCTTAGCACAAAGACTGGAAACAGGGGGAAACAGCTAGCGTGGCTCTGTCCAAAGGTGACAAAATCTGCCGACCAGCGTCTCTAAAGTTCACAAATCCACATGTTAAATCTCACTTGTTTAATCTGTACAAAAACCAAAATAAGTAAACGACAATTAGCCGTTCGACGGCGGGGTTAGGTGCCAGAGTATTTCTGGACCAGTAACTTCCTGGATTCTCTGCTGGTTGCCTGGCAACTGTGGTGGTATCAACGGTATCAATTTTGTCATCTGACTTTCAGCACAAGATCGAATATTTACGAAGATGTGGAACTACTCCTTTAAAACCAAGCAAATGTTTTGGTAACAGTAATAACTGTGAGGCTGCTGGTTGTCAATGAATTTGGGGATTTACGAGAGACAGATTTTTTTTTTTTTTAAATGTCAAAACTGATGCGACAGAGGTTGAACTATCCCAACTTTTAGTCCCTGTTATGTGTCATGCCCTGCCATTTTCCATAATGCATCTCGATTGTGTTTTCATTAAGAGATACAAGCCTGGTAAATACCCACATCATTCAAACCCCACGACATCTCTTAGTAACAAAAGGATTTCCGCTTCTAGTCTCCAAACACAAGGCGAGATAACCCCTGATGACATTTCCCTTTCAGAGCCATGGAAGACATCATACGACTGTTTTTACAGGCTGAGTAGTACTGACCATGACCAGTACATTGACGTGTAAAATCAGAGGAGTTTCCCTTTAGTGGAGGAAACTCTTTGGGGAATTTAGTTGGAAATTTACTTTGAAATCAATTTCAGTGCCGGCAGCTGGAAATTTCCTAAGAAATCAAGTTTTGTGCGTGAAAGCAAAGTGCTGCTTTACACATGACACGCATACACACACACAATATTTAGGCACATGAAGACACACTCAGCCGCACACGTACGGACAAGTACGTTCACAGCGGAAGCCAAATGTGTGACAAAGGACGACCAGAAAATCTGAGGGCGTCATTAAACCCTGCCGGTTCACATGGGACTGATTCATTTGTCTGATCACTCATGCGTGAGAATCAGTCTGGTTGTGAGCTCTGGAGCTCGGTGAGTCAATCTGAACAGAGCTCAGAATCACCCAGCTGTCTGATTTCCAATATCTTATTAACAGCCAAAATAAAACCAGCTTACTGAGGCTGAAAATCATATGCGATCCATTATTCCCAGCTTGACCACAAAGGACTTTTTGAATAAAGCCTGGAATTGATTTCTTTGATTGGGTAGAGCTGTTTGAAGAGCTTCTGATTCCGATTTTAAAAAATGGGCCTTTATTGACCAGAATCCATGCCATTATAAACCCCATTAACAGAAAACATCTTTCAAATACTGCTTCGATGAGTTGAGGGTTGAGTTTCCCTCCAAAATCTCATTAATGTATCTAATAAAGTCCAGTTTAAAACATAGATGAGTTGAACCTGAAGAAAAGGAACCCTAAGACAAGCTCTTAAGATGGCTCATAACCTTAATAACTTTACACCAGTAAACAGAATTATTTTGTTTTCCAAAGATATTGTCAATGCTCCTATCACTGTTCTTGATACTTTAAGTTTAATTGATTTCTTGACCCAACAAACAAACTGCCAGAACTAAAAAACGTCTACGAAATGTCCTATTATTTGTTTTGGATAACCTGAATTACACACATGCACACACATTGAGAAAAACCCTACCCAATAAATTAGAAGAGAGAGGGTATAAAAATAAAAAAAAACACAAATAACTTGTGAATATCTAGTTTTGGATTGAAACTAATTATACTAATAACTCCACTGACTGATTGAAGCACGTTGAATAAAACATAAAGTTGTACAATGTTTACCTTAATATTTGCCTTCATCCCTTACACGTCTGTTGTGTGTGCGCAGATGGCCCATTGTTATTATTATTTAAGGGAATTTCTCAATTTCCCATTTAAAAAAAAAGGTGGAAAAAAATAAATCATTGCTGCAAAAATCTGTGAAAATCAGTTTGCAGCACAAAAAAAATCAGCATGTTTTTTTTATTACTTTGAATGGCTAAACAGAAGCACTTTTGATTTTTAAGAAAACAATGTGGGCAGGAAACAGAAGAACTTCATGATACGTGAGGACATAAAAATCCAAATGAACCCCCTTTTTTTAAATTGTGATATTTATTTTTGGTAAAAAAACAAAAACCGATCACAATATGGCGGAGAGTCTTGAGGTATTTGGAGTTACTTACTGTATTTCTCGTCTTTGCATCTTTGAAGGATCTCGAGGCTCCTCTGGTGAACCGGGTGGTGAAGGAAACTGAAGCTGTCGACAGTTTTGACAACAGCACAGGGAACTGCTGCATCATTCCCTAAAACACAGAGAGAGAGAGGACGAGCATAAGGGGGAAGAGAAAAAGACTCCATTTTAGATCATGAAGGAAAAACAGTTTTACATGTTAAACAATAGAAGACAAAAACTAGGGACGGATAGAAAGAGGAGATGAAAATGAAAGTAGGGAGAGAAGGCGAATTAACAAACAGGAAAAGAAACAAAACAAAAGGATGACGAGGCAGATAAGAATTAGAGAGGGAATTCTTCAAGAACAAAAAAGAACAAAGACACAAACTCCTCCGAGATAAGTCAGTGGTGACGCTCTGCACTGTGGCAATCCTCCCGGTTTGTGAAAATAAACACTGCAGAAGAAGATCAAAACCTCTCTTCTTCTTCTTCTTCCTCCTCCTTCTTCATCATCAACAGCAGAAGCACAAGTTAAACCTCCTCACCTCCCCGAACACACCCTGTTGTTCTTGACCCAATTAAAACAGGAGTTTGGACATCACAGTATAGTACAGCTTTCTTTACGGTAATGAATTACAGTTTAGTATACGTGTGTGTTTGTAAGTGTTGAGAGATGAAGTTAAGATCATCTCTTAGCATGTAAACAGTCGTGCAGAAACACCATATGGAGCAAACTGTTATTGTTGCCTGCTGCAGCTTTTGGAGACAAAAAATGACTTTCGAAATTTTCCTGTTTCTGACAAAATGCAGGAGGAAAAATAAGACGTGTGTATTTTGGGTTCAAACTGAGTTTTTATCAAGTAAGATAATATAATTAGGGCTGCAACGCGTGCATATTTTCATTATGGATTAACATGTTGGATTATGTTTTTGATTAATTGACCGTTAAGTCTATAAATTGTCAAAAAAAAAAGAAAAATGAAAATTGTGAAAAATTATCATTCCAAATCCCTTAAATTGCTTGTTTTGTGTGACCAATAGTCCAAAACCCAAATATATTACTTTAAATGATATAAAACAGAGAAAAGAACCAAATCCTCACATTTGAGAAGGCACAGAGAGAGCACATGTTTGCCTTTTCTTCTTAGTAAATTACTTAAACAATTAATTGATTATCAAAATTGTTGTTGTCAACTCACATATCAATTAAAGGACTAATCATTTAAGCACCAAATATAATAAACTAAATTAAATATAATGTTTCTGCAGGCTCTGCATTCTACACAAGGTTAGTTTGGTGTTTATTTTCATGAAAAACTGTATTTTTTTTCCCTCCAGTATCTTTAAAGTCCATGAAAACTTGGCTTTAAATCTTAATTATTTCTCTGTAACATAAAATATTCATGAAGTAGGCAACAATCATTAAAAAAACCCAAAACCATTTATTAGAAGTTTAACAGTCAAAGCTAATCTGTGTGGGAGTGGTTTAAAACAGATTTGACTGGCGGTAACTTAGCAACCCATCAACTGCCATCAGATTCCGATTCTAATGTTGCTAAATCCTGATTGGTGCACAGAGGTACATGACATCAGCTAATTCTAACTGAGCCCCGCCCACTTTAAACCAGTGAGAAGACGACAGAGAAAACAAGAAAATAGAGAAATCTCACATGTGAAATAACCCAAACTATTCCAGCTTTGTAAGATAATAGTGTGTTCATGAAGGAGCCTACTGCTGCCCCATTCATTAGTGTACTGGACTACTGGACATTTCCTCACCAGTTTTTTTGTGGGTGTGTCTGCGGCCGGCCTCCCTGAAAGCCACTAGGGCTCTGAAGTAGGCTCGCAGCACGGCCCAGCGGAAGGTCGCCACGGGGTCGATTCCCATCAGGCTGCAGATGAAGGCGTTCTTGCTGCTCTTGAGCAAGGCCACGATGTCGGGGCGCATGTGGTCAGTGTTCTTCTCCCTGAAGTCCTGAATGAAGGAAAGACACACGTGCATCCGGCCGAGCGTTAGCTACTCCTCAGGACTGAGTTTAAACTGTCAGTTTGTTTCTTTATCCTCTCACTGATATTTTCACATCAAAAGGGCAACCTCAAGATAGAAAAATAACAAAATATTAAATCCAAGCAGAAATTTTTGCCTTTTTCTGGACGGTGTGTTTTCTTGCTTGTTAAACAGCGGAGAGCCAGTTGGCAGCACAGTTTACAAATGTTTGAGGACAAATGTTTCACTGCTGTCACTCCACAAGTAAAGGATAGAGTTAGATGAGAAGATTGATACCACTGTCATATCTGTCAGCAGCCAGTTAGCTTAGCTTAGATTAGCACAAAGACTGGAAACAGGGAGAAACAGCTAGCCTGGCTCAGTCCACAGGTAACAACAGCACCTATCCAGCACCTCTAAAGCTCACTATTTAACACGTTATATTTTGGATGGGTACAGTAGCTTCCTGGAGTCTCTGTTCTCACAGTGACAAGTAAAGTAAGTAAGCAAAACCGCAACTTGGCTTTTTTTTCACTTTGGATTTTGACCGGATTAAGCAAACGAGATGTGACGTGTTGATTAGTGAACTTTAGAGGTGCTGGTAGGCAGATTTTGGACAGTGCCAGGCTAACAGTTTCCCCCTGTTTCCAGGTGTTATGCTAAGCTAAGCTAACTGGCTGCTGGCTCCAGCTTCATATTTAACAGACAGATGTGAGAGTGGTATCAATCTTCCCATCTAACTTTCAGCAAGAAAGTGAATAAATGTATTTCCCAAAATGTCAAACTAATCGTTTAATCTCCAGGTTTAGAGCGGGGAAAAAGGCAAATATCTGAATCATCAGCTTCGGTCATAATTTAAAAAATATATACAAACTGGAAATACATCATTCATTCATATTTGTTTTCATATCATTTTCACTTCTTTACATTAAATATGAGGTCCAGAAACACTTGCTTGAGCACACCACCATCTCTTCTTCTGCCCCATCTGTCTGTAAGCAATTAAATATTTCGACTGAAGCTGTGCTACGATAACAGAGCCATGAACTGTGAATCCTTCAACATATCCTTCCATATGAAATGAGTCAGCTGTCAGCTGTTCACCACCAAGCCAACGTCAGACACATTTCACGACTGTGGCTCCCGCTGCACGATTCACACCAAACAACTCCTTGGCTCTCAGTGGATATGGGATACCTTTCCACATCCACGATAACCAACTGCTACAGATTTATATTATACAGTCAAACAACAATACGCTCGCCCCATTCCAGCACATGTGCTTCTTATCAAAACGCAGCTGGGAAGCGAACAGAGAATTTGATTTAACTGAAGAAAAAAAAAATAGGTCAACAGAACAACAAGAAGGTCTGCTGAAGGGTTTAAGTGAAGTGAGAGAAATATTCCTTCATATGTTCAGAGCTTTGATTTTAGACTTTAAACACACAGACAGAAGAGCTTTGTTGAATTACATTTTAAGAATTTAGCTCACACTTTCGATCCAGATCCAATCCTGATTTACAAGACACACCACACCAGCTTGACTTCTGTTAAAAGGAGCCATATTGTATTATATTTCTTTCCTCATTGTTAGACAATTAAAGCTTTGATGTGATTAGTCCTTGACTTCTCTAACATACTGACATGTAACACACAACTGAATTAACACAGCTACACGGCAGGTTTGATAAGGTTACTGAGGAACTGCTTGGCTATGTTTTCAGTCTTTTTTCACAAAATTACAGATGGTAGGTTGTGAAGGAAATTGTTTTTTATTCAGTCGCCCAAAGGAAGATAAAATCAGACTTTCGGAGCCCAGTTGATTACTTCATCAAACCCCCAAACGAGCGACCGTCTCCAAATCTGATTCCAGCCGCTGTAGTTTTGGCCTGTGCATGATGTCTCAGGTGCATGATGTGTCAGGTGTGTGAAAAAACACCTGAATTAGCATCGATCCAGATTGTGGTTTGTCTCTGCTTTGTTTTGTTTTGCTACGTTAAACATGAGTGACTGGTGGCCAAGAGATGTCAGCATTTATCTGCTTGTACCCGTAGATCCCCGTCTCTTTTTCTCTTTAATAGTTCAGATTTAATCTTTATTCATAACAAAGCGTGTTATGTTCTTGAGAGACTCACATTTTTGGGTGCCTTGATTTCTTTACTTGAATTTTATACAATGGTTGTCATGTGTCAGAAAAACTGGACTGCAAAAAGTAAACACAGACTAACAGCTCAAAACCTGCTTGGTGTAAACAGACCAATAAGAGCCAGAAGTTCATTTTTCATTTGGACTGATTACTAATAAATGTATCGTCTCACAATACAGCAGGATGCTGTACACAAACTAACCACCTTATGGCTGATGTGTAAGTTAACTTATGTACATTCTCACTTATATCTCACACAAAGCCCATATACTGACTACCAGAGAGCATGCATCTCACCTTGACTCCGTACTTGACTTTACCAGCGTAGTGTCTGATGATGAAGGCGGGCTCCATGACAGCAGGGAACTCGATGTAGCTGTTTCCCTCATGCTGACGCTTGAACTTGTCCAGCAAGGTCTGATTGGAAGCCTGGGGGAAACTAGAGGAAAACAGTGATTTTAACAAAACACAAATCATCGGGACATTGGAAATATAATAGACTTTAAAATGCATAAATCTCTGACATTAGACTTTATGCACAAGGCAAATACTAGTAGTAAACTTTTTATCTGGGGAAACTCTCCTTTGGCACTTGTTTTGCTACAGCCATTTGTAGGCATTTCATATATTTACAGTAAAAAGTGGAATCTAAATACTGCTGCACACACAACCAACTACTCCATCTAATGATTACTTACTTGCATTTCTCAAAATTTAAGGAAATGATACAGTATCTCTGATTCCTTTCCCCTAACCCTCAAGGATTCAAACTCTGCCACACACTTAATGTTATGGCTCAGATTTAACCAAAGTTACAGCACGTCTTCTTGCACGATCTTCTTTGGTGTTTTTGCTTTTGCTTCATTTACTGCTAACCTCACGTGGCTGCATCAACATACCTAAAGGGATGTTTCATATCATCTAAACCTCTCCTGCCTGCAACACACTGCTGGCTGAAGTATATCTGCAGGGGTCTTAAAGCTTGATGCTGTTACTGTAGAAATGAACCCCCCACACTCGCCCCCTATCCTGCAGTAACCTAATCCACTTCTCCAGAGGCCCTGAAGCCCTGCGAGCTCCACTAACTGTGAATGATGAGATCTCTAAGAGTCTTTCTTTCTTTCTTTCTGTGTAATCATTTAGCATGAAGCCCCTTCCTGTGGCAGCATAAACCCCAGGAGACACCCTGTCCCCTCTCATTTCTTCTTTAGAGATCCCCCCTTTGACCCTTATTCTCTAAAAGTGGTCTCACCCCTTCACACACACACACACACACACACACATTTATATATATATACAAACATATACACACAATTTGGTCCATTCCAGGCGTTATTAGATCCAGATGAACCAGCTACGCTAAGTGGCAAGTAAGATGACAGCTAACATAGATAAATATGGCTGTGTGTATACCGCCTGATGTGTTTTTATGCGAGGGGGGGGCCGGGGGAGCACTGGATTTGATTTATGGAGGAGGAAGATGCAGAGGCAGAGTGCTGACCTGCAGGAGGAGAGCGTTTCACAACACAGAAGGCAAAGAGAAAAACTCAAACGTGATCCAGAGATGCTGGCGGAGGACTTAGCGTGTCTTGATGCTTTAGTAAAACCGTGGTAGAAGTCCCAGTGTTGGTATCAATCAAGCTAAAGAGCAAAAGGCCTGCACAGGAAGCAGTTTGTCTCTTCGATTCACCAGATGGGTGCTAAAGGTGCTCGTGCAGGGTGATCAAAAGGTCAATTCAACAAAGCATGCTACAATGAAATTTGTTTTGCTTTCCACAACATTCAGACAAGGTAAGGATGTAAATTATAAATAAGTCAACTAAGGCAGTGGGGAAAAAAGCCCAAACTCTAGCAGAAACATGCCTAAACTGTACACAGGGGTACAGGAAGTGCATTTTAAGTTATTCTTTATTATCCTCCCAGACATCACACTTTCCTACCCTGCTCTCCAATTGCATATGCCAAACAACCACCAATAATCAACTATATTTAAAGAGTACAGACCTGATTCTTCCTATAAAAACACCCTTTCCTCATGTTTGGTGTCAGTTGGTTAGATATCATTTGAAATAGTGGAAATTTTGTTCTGATAGTGGAGCTGAAGCAAAGGTCAGGGGGTCACTAAAAACGTTGCTTCTTAAAGCATCGACTATATCTGAGCAGGTGGCGTACTTGCACTCCTCGTCCAGCAGGTGGAACAGTGCTGTGGGTTTCTTGCTGATGAGGTTGATGCAGCCGCTGTTGTCGATGTAGTCGATGTTGTGCCAGGTGATGCCCTCTGCCCTGTACTCCTCCTGCAGGGGCGAAACACAGAGGAACAAAAAGAAAAAGACGGGTCAGTAATTACTTGAAGGGCAAGTTGGTTAGAAGGTCTGTCAAAGCTGTTAGAGAGAAAAAGACATTATTGACTTTACCTGAATAAGACTGACTCAACACTTCTCAGGAAATCTTGATGTTCTTATACGCATACAACAGCAGTCGTACAATTGGCATCTATTGTTTGCCGCTGAGCAGCTACACAGGTGCCTTTCTTGAGGGACATTTTTATGATAGTTACAGAGGGAAGGGCTGTCTTTTCCTCACTTTTTTCAGCACCGAGATTTTCAAGTTAAGTCGTTTTCTACAACTATCAGGTGACAAACCTACTCTCAACTTGACTTTTAAAGAGGCACCCTGACAATTATAACGTGTAAAGTGTGGCTCACAAGGATCAGAATTTGTTATACTCGTACATATTCTTCACGGTGTCCAAACAATGCTTTCACAGCACTAAAAACCTGAATCCCCACTATGAAAACACCTGGCAGCTTGTTGGTTGTCAGTAAAACTGCAGACAGTTGGTAACGTCTATGTGCCCCCAGGGGTCAATGACGACTGAGGTATATGACCCGTGTCCCCTTAATACCCCTAAGGGAGGAACCAGTGACAAACACCAGTTACAATCCCACTTCCAGCTCGGATGAAAAGTGGAAAAAAAAAGGAAGGGCAGGTTCTCCTCTCTCTGGAAAGCTGCAGTTGAGATACGTTTGAGCAACCTATGTAAACAGTTCCTGCTCCGGTAGCTTTGCAGGTCACAGTGTTTTACTGTTGGACTGCTAGAAAAGAGCATGCATACTCAGCAAACCTTCCCTGAATAAGTACAACACTAAAACTTAAGGGTCAGCAACAGCAAGGCAGAGAGCCTAGCTGAACAAAAATAGAAGAAAAGGAGGGTGATTGTATCGAATAATCAATAACAAAAATGATTAAAGCGCTTATGGCAGCCCCTAGATGCTGCAACGTTCTTTACATTCCCCAATGATGGAAAGAACATACTGTTAATTTTGCTGTTCTTAGAGCCAGATGAAAAGCAGTGGGATCATTACAAACAAAACGATTTATCCCTCTTGGAAGCATGAGTGTGCTCAGAAAATGTAATAGCAATGTGCCTATTAGATTATGCCACATCTTGCATACAATGTTGACAGATTGCTCCTCTGAGGAACATGAATGTGCTCAGTACATTTCATGGGGTTTTACACTGATGTTTCTTTAGTGTAAATGGGAATTTTGTGCTGATGGTGGTGCTGGAGCAAAGGTCCGGGGGAGTTACACAAAACAAAGAGTCTCATCCTTTGGGTACCATGAATATGCTCACCAAGTTCATGAAAAACCAACCCAGAAGTTCAGATTTCCACTTTATCACGGATGCTGGCGGTAGACGAAAGCAAGCAAACTTTAAATACACAAGTTACAAAGAGCTTTACAGGAGAAAGAGAAGAGAAAGAGAAGACAATATGGGACAAAAACATGGAGATAAAGTGTAAACCACAAAATATAAAGTTATAAACTCAAGAAAAGGCCAATGAAAACAAGTGAGTTTTAGAATGCTTTTTAAAATGCTCACTGATTTGGCTTTTCTAAAACTTTGAAGAGGGCTATTCCAAATTCAAGAAACAACAACAGCAAAAAAAGAAAAAAAAAAAGGTGAGGGGAGTCGACAAATTATTAGGAATCATCCTCCAGGAACCATGAATATCCACACCAAACCTCAAGGCAATCTGGCTGGAATATGTCACTATATCTCGCTGTGGACCAAAATGTTGGACGAACATCGCCATCCTTAAGGTGTCAGTGTGCTTCAAACAAAGTCAGTGACATACAAGTGTATAAGTATGTGCATACTGTATAAATTTGTAGGTGTGGCAATGTATTTATGTCTCTACATGTTCATGTTGGTACTCTTTTGTATGGATCTATGAGAGTGTGCATGTATTTTTGAACTAGCATTATGGTAATGAAGTAAATTACTAAAACGAGACAGTAGTCAAGTATTCAAAGCAGCACTGGGAAGATACTTTTACATATGCGACACGTCTGCTGCCCTCTCCTCCTTATTTTAGGCTGCTGAATCACTGACGAGGCATTCAGAACATGTGGCGTGTTTGTTTTTTTTATTCAGAGGTTGCACCGGATCAGGCAGAACGAAAACGGAGCCGTAAAAAAAAGTCGCATGTGTGTGCTTTTGTTTAAATCTCATCAAGCCGAGCGCTGACTCAGTTCATCTGGCTAACTTTGTTGCGTCTGTGAAGGAGTTTGTGAACATGTGTGTTGACTCAGAGACACAATTAGATGCAGACACGCAGATAAAGAGATAAAAACACACACACACACACACACACACACACACACACACACACACACACACTCATCAGCCATTTCATCACATACAAACATTTACGTACACAACTCGGCCCGGCAGACGGAGGACTACAAAGCTGTGACTCAGCATGTGAAGCACGCAAAGAAGGTGGTTCAGTTACGGTTCGACTGAACGCCAGAATGAGCGAGTGGCTGTGAGCGGAGTTTCATCATTAAGTGCCAGACATGCCAGGTCCACATTCCACAGTCTTCACATTTTCATATGACCCCTGAGCTCACCAGCTGCTACTGTCTGAACTAGAGCTGAATTGTTGAGTCGATCTGCAAAAAACTAATTGGCAACTAATTACATTTTTGCTGGTTCCAGCTTGTCAAAGGTGAAGACTTTGTCCTACAGGATAGTAAATGTTATGTCTTTGAGTTTGGGTGAACTATAATGAGCATTTTTCACTATTTTCTAGACAAAATGATAGAAAATAATTGTTAGTTGCAGTCCTGCTCTGAACATATTTTGTTTGTCACTTCATCCTCTCTAAACTCAGTGCTATTGGTCCTCAAATCCAGTGGCGTGGGGTCCAGAGCGTTGCTGGTTTATTCTTCTGCCAGGCTGTTTTCATAGCAGTCCAATTAAAGCACTGATAATGGCAAGTGAATGCAACTAAAGACCTGGTAAAATAGAAAAAAAAAACCCAGCAGTACTCTGGACCCTGAGGGCTGACTAGTAGAGTTTAACTGCAGCAGATAGGAGAGGTCAGATGAAAATGACAGACTTATCTAAGCTAACAGAGGAGAGACAGTCAGACAACAACAGCACAATATTACTCAGAGCATCTCAGAGCACAATAATCACGAAAAACATTAGACTTTAAGTTAAAAAAAAATACTACTATTAAAGCTTGCTGATTGTACAGTAGTACAGTAGGTTTAAAACTTGGATGGATCCATTTTACACGTGTCAACAGTGAAGACTGATTGTTATGGTTCAATGGTGCTTTAGGTGTTTTCCTTGTGCATCTTTTAAATACCGAGTTATCACTTTCAGAGCCTTCCTGAGGAGTATTTCTGCATATGTGCATTCCCCTGTGGCAACGTACATTTACTCAAATACGTACAATTTTGAGGTACTTGTACTTTATTTGAGTAATACCATTTAATGCTACTTTATACTTAAACTCTGCAACATTTCAGAGGAAAATATTGTTTTTGTACTATAAATAGAGAGAGACATAACAGATATTGGGACATAGAAGAAGTAAAAATCTCAGACCAAAACCAATCTGCAAGCAATAAAAGCCCTGTAACTTCCTGCTGTGCTGAAGAAAGCAGGAAGCTCTGTTGTGGTCGATGAGGTTGGTCAGGATCCCTCCATCTATTTATGCTCAGTTCTCTGCTGGGTAACGCAGCTCTCAAGAGGCCTGAATTGCGTTTAGCCCGGCGCCCTGTTTTAGAGGTGAGGGAGGCCGTGAGTGTGTTTGTGTGCGATTCTCCATGTCTCCTGCTATCTCTCTATTTCTTCTTTCCTTATATTTCTCCCTCCCTCAGCGCCTCTTCTCTCTTGTTATGACAGCAGAGTGTTTTTATTGAGCAGACAGGAGGAACGGCGGTGCAATCATGGGAGCTGGAGCAAGTTCTGGTGGTTTTAAAAGCACGGAGAGAAAAAGGCTAGAAACTGACAAATACATAGATAAAAAAGAAGACATGCTCGCTGTGTTGACATTGAACACGCTCTGTACTGTTCTTTTGTGGTCCAGATAGAAAGAGCGCATCTGGGACTCTGTCGACCAGCACGGCTCACAGAAATGACGTAAAGGAATGAGAGGGACTGAAGAAGGGTGTAGAGTGCGGAAAATCTGCATCAAAACTTCGCTTTCCCGATCTATGAATAATTAACTTAATCAGTATGACCATTAATATAATAAAGGGCACATTTAGTTCAAATCTGGCAGTTCCTATTAAAGGGTAATTCCTGTATTTTTAAACCTGGGCCCTATTTTGGGGTCTAAATAAGAGAAAGATCCTTCTCTCGCTCTGAAATCTCGCAAGAGGCGAGTTGTTGCAGGAAGACGACGGTGTTTCTGGTTGAACAAAACGGATCTTACTCTTTAACAAAAAGGTTCATCTCTGTAAGGATCCTTGCCATAATGTTGTCTGACACAGAATAACAATATGAGCCTGTCAGTGGCAAAAACAAGCA
Source organism: Macquaria ambigua (assembly GCA_008360985.2). Lineage (NCBI taxonomy): Eukaryota > Metazoa > Chordata > Actinopteri > Centrarchiformes > Percichthyidae > Macquaria > Macquaria ambigua. Next base: position 73,360 of record VMKM01001415.1, read on the forward strand.
CTTTTAGTGGACGTACTTCTGATGGGTGCAGTTGCCTGCAAGGATTACGTAGAAGCCATTGCAGCTTTAGGTAACTATTAGTCATTTAGACCCCAGAATTTGTAAAAATAGGGCCCAGGTTTAAAAATATCAAAATTACTTTACCTTTATGGAGATAGGAACATCCTGTAGACAATCCTGTTGGACTCTTACAATGGACTCAATAACAGTAGGCTTCGACCAGATGAAGGTAAACCTGGCCACATGTTTTTTATTTCTTTACTGAGGCAGAACATCTCACGAGTTAAACATGATACCGTGTTTGCCTAAGGCGGTGGCTGTCATGTGTTTTCTTACTTTGATATACCGTCCTCGCACAGAAAAGAAATCAAGCACCAATTGGCATGTTGAGTGTAAACACTGGACTCGAGACACACACACACACACACACACACACACCCCTCCATCTCACTGAGGATTGTGGTTGGTGTGGTCCTATTAGCTTTGGCTGCTGCTCCGAAGGTAAACACACACCGCTGATAAGACCAACTGATTGGTTGGAGGGGGGTGAAGCCCGGAGGAAGGGAGAAGAGGAAAATCCCCCTGATGGAAAGTCAAAATCACCTTTCAAAGTCAGAATGACGGACAAAGAGTTCTCACAAAACAAGTCACAATTTCAGGTCTTTATGAAATCATCAGATGCTGCAGTTAAGTCAGACTTTCAACTGAATGTATCTTCTCATCTTAGATTGATACCTTAAGCTGGATTTATAGTTTTGTGTTAAGGGGTAATGGCGTATACATACTCTTCAAACGTAGGCTATGCTGTAGCTGTGCACCCCTTTAAAAATGTAACTACATGTCGGGCTACAGCGTCTACAAAGATACCACGTGGAGACCGCAGGAACCGTGATTGGTCGACTTGTGCTGCTTGCATTTTCTCCAACACATTTCTGATCTTTGCAGATAGTGTAACGCTGGTTACTCTTAGTGTTAACTATAACTTAACAGTTACCAAATTAAAACTACTTTCGGGACGAGGGTAAAGCAAGAGCACGGGGCAGTTTCATCTGTGTCACTTGGTCCACTTTTAAATGTCAGCTTCAACTGAACACTCACAACCAAACATGACAGATCATATCACTCCGCCAACCTTAACCATCATTAACATCACAGGCAAGGTGCACCATATCATGTAGTTCCCGAACAGCATACAACATGTATATACACACATACATACATTTGTGGTTACCATTAATTAAATAATGCAAATCTCTCATTAAACCTGAGAAGGTAATCTCCAGAATAAATCTTCACAAAACTTCACAATAAATTAAACTTACAACAAATAACTGTTTAGTTTGGTGAGTTTATGTAAGCCAGGGAAGTTTCTGTGTCTTCTAAAGGTAACTGAGTGTCAGCAGTTTAGGGCTCAGTACAATGCAACAGACAAGGTGCGGAGTGCTTTCTCCCCTCATGACGTCAAACTGAGGGTAGAGGGGGCCCGTGTCGTGAACTGCACAACTTTATTCAAACAAACACAAATCAGCAGAGATCTGGCAACCCTCGATTAGGAAGCTATACCAACCAGCCTCAGAGGGGCCCCCAGAGCTCAAGCACCACCTCAACTGTTGTCCTGTCAAATAAACTCAAGAGAGGCAGAGAGCCAAAGGTTTGGAGGACCCCGGTGATTAAAGGATAATAAACGTGAACTCTGCTGAAACAATATTGGGCACCGTCCTGTGAGGGCGAGCGTCTCAGCAGCACTTTGACACTTATTAGTTGAACATAACACAGGAACAAAAACCTTCAAGTGAAAGGTTCAATCAAAACAGAGATAGCCATCGAGGAGCACCTGCTGTCGCCGAATGACTGACAACACAAAAATTAAACAATGTACAGTACATTTAAAAGCACAGTAGGCAGCTATTGTTGACGAAAACACATTTATATACTATTCTCTGCAGACAGTGAAGGATTTAATTAAGGCAATGTTTTATATTTTCTGTAAAATAGATATTTGGCATTTTGAGGATGAAACATTTTACTAGTTATTAAAGAAAAAGAACATTTTCATGTGTAATCATGTCACTATATGTATATTATTAAACCAGAGTCTGCGAGGCTGTACTTAAACAACCTATTTGTTAGTACATGTTACATCCTGCAGTATGTGTGTGTGTGTGTGTGTGTGTGTGTGTGTGTGTGTGTGTAGGGCCTGAGGGCTAACTGTCAGAAACAGATAACAGAGCCATTAGCGTATCGGCAGCCTGTGATCTTCATTGAGGGTGAAGGGACGTTACTGCATTCGTTCACTGAAACACTGCTCTTTTCCCCCCCCCCACTCTGTTCCTCTCCTCATTTAGCCTTCAGCGATGGGCCCGCCTGCTAAGTTGCCACAGCCAATCAGGGTTCAGCACGAGGGAGACGAGAGCTGACAGCTACCGTGACTCAGTCCAACTGATTGAGACTCATTATCGCCCCCATAATGTCTCTTTTCTTTCCCTCTCACTGCTCTCTCTCTATGGATATCATTTGGAAAAAAAGTACAACATGCGCACTGAATATTAAGTGGTTTGGCAGTTGGTATCTGAATAAATGAGCATAATGAATACATAATATAACTGGTCAGGGATTAGTGGTTCAGTAATAGTCCTTTTGAGTGGAAGAGAAAGAGAGGGTAGTTATGAAGCTGGAGCTGACGTCTCTCTGATCAGCACAGCAGTTATAGCGAGGACAAACAGTGATGAAATTATACAAGAAAATAGAAAAAGAAAGGGAGAGTAAACAGAAACAAACAAGCCAAGCCCAGCCAGAATAAACGTACAATAACATACAAAAAAAAGCTAAAAGTGTTGCCGGTGTTAGCAGCATTTAGCTGTCAGGAAGCATGCAGCTCTGTTCGACTCCTGCACTCTTTAACCCAGCCTGACAGCCTGTTCTGGTCATTCAGCACTTTTCCTCTGACCTTTCACTTTAATGGATGTGCGTGCTAACTTAACCTAGCTACATAATTACAGCTGCTTGCACTGTAATGTCAGGGGGGACGTGGCTGTCCAGCACAAAGCAATCATACAAGGGAACATTCAACTCACAAAGACATAAACAGCCAAGCACTCAGTATGACTGAAGGTAAAACTAGAACACTTTATCTTGTACTGGTCAGGGATTAGTGGTTTAGTGATAGACCTTTTGAGTGGAAGCGAGAGAGAGCGAGAGAGAGAGAGAGAAAGAGAGAGAGAGAGAGAGAGAGAGAGAGAGTTATGAAGCAAGTTACAAAAGCAGCTCCTCTCTCACAGTGTGTTCAACTGTATTGTACTGCGTTCAGAGCTGATGAGGAAGTCAGTTAAGTCAGGAGGGCCCATTCTTCACTGCATTAGTTGAATCAATCGAAAGCATAAAGGCATTTTTGAGGAATGTGTAGCAGCCACAATAATGTGACGCCGGTGCATAAACTGACGTCACTGGGTACCAAGACACACCGTAGCATGATCGCGTATGAATGCTTGCGTGTCGTTAACATCGTCACAAAGGCGGTAAAACACAAAATGCAATGACGTGTTATCAGAAGCTGCACAATAGTCATTGTCTGGACGGTAAAAGGAAAAACGGACGAAATGGCACGAAGAGTAGAGTAGAGGAGATTATAACACTCCTACCTGTTCTAATTTGAAGATGTGTTGGTTGAAGTAGTGCTGGAGCCGTTCGTTGGCGAAGTTGATGCAGAACTGCTCGAAGCTGTTGTTCTCATAATCCTCAAAGCCAAAGATGTCCAGGACTCCAATGGACAAGATCTGGTGAAAAAGAGAGACAGCTCATTTTCTCTCCAGTTCCTTCCAGTTATCGAAAAACATGAAAAATATCCTCTAGCAACACTGTAAACATCAGTAAAAATGTATGATTCTTTATCATCTTTATTTAGAGATTTTTTTTTATTGTGTTTCCTTTTATACCCCCATTCTTTACAGCTTCAGCGACCCAGTTGCCCCCCGAGTGTCAGTAAGATTCATGTCATCATATAGCATTAATATGCACCATCTGAAGGAGGCGTTCACTCAAAGAGGGCCTTTAATTATGAAATGGACTGTAAAAGCTGTTTCCAGTTTAATCTAATTTTATCCAGCAGTGTTTTATTTCTCTCTGAAGGGCTGTTTTTTTTTTTTTTTTTTACTCTGGCGTAAAAACACACATGAGCACACGCTGCATATATAAACTGTTATCTTGGACATAAGAACAATGACCTTGATAGAAAGTGCAACCTCATCGACCCCCTGACAGCACCGAGGGAGGGCAAACACACACACAGATGATGTCAGTGCCAAGGGAAACACACACACACACACACACACACACACACACACACACACTGTACTGGGACAGCAGAGGACCACAGGGGGTAAACTGAGCTGAGGGGAACTTGATGCCATCTGCCCAAATGTTCTTGGCACACTCTCTCTCTCTCACACACACACACACACACACACACACACACACACACACACACACACACACACACACACACACACACACAGAATGATCTGTTTTCTAATCCTTTAGATGCCCCCACAGGGTCTGACATGCCAGCTGCCACTCCAACACACACACACACACACACACACACACACACACACACACGGTGGAATTTTCATATTACACACACTCCCTGCCTCTGGGAGTGGAGAAAGCCAGAAAGCAGGGAATCAAGTCTTCACTGACATATAGACAGACAGACAGGCAGATGCGGCTGACAGACAGGCAGCAGCAGGATGGGGAGTCAAACAAATGAGGAAAGACAAAAAAGAACAAAGGGAGGACATGAACAGGACAAAGGGACGATAAATGCAGACTGACTGTATGTTGATTTAGGAGGTAAATATTCCTCCTCCATCAGTCTGACAGGTAGACTTTATCACTTGTCATACTAAGAAAGGCACAGGTGTAATTAATACGTTAATGGTATTAATTACTGCTCCATTTAAGCGTGTCAGTCAGCCTCGTCAGTGAGCCAGCACACACAGCAGCAGAGCCCTGAAACTATTAAAGCTAAATGGTGTGCATCCACTAATAATATTATTATCTACACATGGTTTTCCTGCTATGTCATGTGAAAATGTGTGCTATGAAAAAGGCCTATACAATACATCAATGCAATGTTTTTCTTGTTCTTATACTCAAAGTGAAGCTGTGAGTGTCGCTGCTTACAGAGATCAAGAATAGAATAGAATAGAATAGAATAGAATAGAATAGAACTTTATTGTCCACAAAAGTAGAAAATTGTCTTTGGCCTATCCGGCAGTTCATTAAAACATCAAAACATACACACACCACGTAACAAAAACACTGACAGCATGAATACTTCAAGTAATAAAATAAAGATTAAAAGATAAAGATTTAATTCAGTTTCTAAGAAGTGAGCAAGCCATTTGCCTTCATTGGGATAAATAAATATACATTCTTTGTAGACAGACGCATCCTGTACATTTCTTGAAAACAAGATCCACATTAACATAAAAGCAAAGTTTATTATCTAAGAATATTCCCCTCCTAGCTCGGGTTAGTTAACATAAAGCGAAAAACAAGCTAATACTTCAATAGTCAAAGTTCTACTACTCTAAAAAGAAGATTCAGGTACACTGTATTATAACAAAGCACCGCATCTCATGTGTGAGCTGAGCCTAAAGAATATTTCCACCTGTTGGTGGTGCAGTTCAGCTAGCTGTAACATGTAACTGGTTTAAACTGACTTTAACGTGTGGTAAAATTGTGGTTAAAGGTTTTTAATTAGTTTGAGAAGGCAATACTGAAATAGAAAAACCCCTTTCACACCTTTCATATGAATGTTAAACCCTCACTACACTAGAATAGAATTAAAACACACACACAGCACACGACATTACACATAACAGCTCTCTCACTAGAAATACTCTCATATAATTTACTATATTGGACAGCATACTGTATGTTACCATGACAATTACAACTGCAAAGCGTACGCAGTATGCAAATGCATAGATGTTCAAGACAAGTTGCCTGCTTTCATTTGTTTACAATAGAAGTGGAATTTAGTATGAAATCAATAAAACTAAAAACAATAAAAAATATTCTATTGTTTTTATATACATTCATATTTTTGTGCTGTTTTGTTATATGTACCTTTTAGGTGTGTATTTGTTTCTATGTTGTCTTTGTACACTGTTTATACTGAACTGAACTGTTACATACCTCTTTTTTAACAGTTAACGTGATGCCAAAATGTTGTTTATGTTGCTGGTTTCATAAAGTTTGGAGAAAAACAATTTTTGGTTTGAGTGAAAGGAAATATATTTTTACAGATATTGTAGGTGTGTTTCTGTACATGAACACATGAGATGTCTTCAAGTGTCTTTTCATTCCTACCTTTGAATTGTCCTCCAGGTCCCTGTTGTTTAGCAGGGCATGGTTGGTCCGGAACACAATCCAGTCAAACAGTGCGCTGTACAGCGACTTGGCCATGGAGTCCCTCACCGTGCCCGCCTACACACACACAGAACACACACAACACACACACACACAGATCACGTCAGTTTCTTCCTGATCAAAAACAGATTAATTTCTTAATCTGGAACAGGAGCAAATACTGTTTAAGTGTTTTATCACTCTCTCACCCTCTGCTGCTCAACCATTTTTATGTCACAGTGGTGGTAGCGTTGCTGTGGTGGCCCACTAGTGTTAAATGAATACAGAGGGAACACTCTGCCACAACACACAACACACAACCAGAGAGTATGCAACCTGCTCTTTTTCTTCAACAGCATGGCACAGAGTAATTCTGCAGCATGGCCACCGTTACCGGTTACTGCTTTAACAACTATTGTAGGTAGCACATGATAGAAACCTGCCGACTTCACAGCATCAAACCCAAATCACCTGCCAGCTGCAGTGGCTTAGGTCAGAGCAGCAAGACGAAAACACAACATTAATGTTCCCTCGCTCTTCTCTGGAACTGGATCAGTGTCATATTAAATGTGTGAAGTGGGCAGAGAGGAGGTCTAATGAACCTCTGCACAGGGAGTAGCTGAGTCATCTGATGGGACTGACTGAGGGAACAAAAAGATCTGGAAACCGCAAGAAAAAAAAGCACAGATAGACGGCTCAGAAATGCTGCGGTGAACAATTAATTAATGGATAGTGTTTTAAATCAAATGAGACAGTCAATAATTTGGATCAGGCCACTATAGAAATGTAGCTTCACAGTATTGCTGACATTAAAGTCAAATAATCAATCAGTTGATTGACAGGAAATTAATTGCCAACAATCGTTTAAGTCATTTATCAGCAGAGATGCCAAACATTTGCTGTTTCAGATGATTGCGAATTGAATATATTTGGTTTTGGACTGTGGGACATTATGTTGAAAAAAATAACTGAAAGATTAATGAAAATAATGGTTGGTTGCCTTTTGACCCACCTTGCTGACTTACTGGTTAGTATGAAATCCTGTTGTTAAACATTTTGGGTCAATAGCTCATTTGCTTTCTTACCAGAATTAGATGAGAAGATCAATACCAGTCTCATATCTGTACACTAAACATGAAGCTAGGGCCAGGAGGCAATTAGCTTAGCATGAAGACTGGAAGCAGGGGGAAACAGCTAGCCTGGCTCTGTCTAAAGTTAAATTTGACTAATGAATGTGTTATTTTTCATTTGTTTAATTTGATTGCATTTAAAACAGAAATGTAAAAACGACAAGTTGTGGTTTTACCGGGAGTTAGCTTAGGTGCGTGTGTTTTTTTCCCCTGTTCTTCCACTTGTTTCCAGCCTTGATGCTAAGCTAAGCTAATCGCCAGCTGGCTCTACCTTCACATTTAGCGTAACGTTACAGCCATGAGAGTGGTATCAATCTTCTCATCTAACCCTCTAATCACACTAACCAAGATCCATAAATCAACATTATGTTTATTATTTGTGTGACAACAACAATACCTATTAGCTCAAGTTAGCTACAACCAATGCTAACAGCCTGCTAGCGACTATGCTACTGTAAATTAGAGATGGGAAATGTCAGGGAGCTGCAGGCTGTTGTTATTAATAAATTGTTAAAGGTTTATAACAACAGCCACTTTGTGTTCAGAGGGTAAACACTGGGCCTGTGTTAAAGCTCCCAGACTGCTCACAACTCTGAGTTATACTGTTCTTATGTTTGGTAGTCTTACTGTGCAAAGTGCTGTAATACTTTAGGTGTTTTCAGGCAGGAGCCAGAGCCTTAAGTGCCTCCAGACCTGCACATCACTATTTGGACAACAACACTGCCAAGAGGAGCCATTATTACGCCTCAACAAGCCAAAGGGCAACTATGCTCTCTCCTTAGACATGATGAAAGGCGTGCTAAGCTAACATAAGCAGACTTAAATGGAGACTTGGACACCAGAGCACGTTCTTTGGCAGCAAGAAGTGTTGTGATTGAATGGGGAGTGGAACAAGACAAAAAGAAATCTGCTTCAACTAGGTCAAACATTTTCGTGCAAGGAACCCAGACTCGGTTCTGCATTACAACAGAGACCCCAATTTGAAAAGACCTTGTTCACTGTAATCCAGTCAGAGTAAATTTAATCTAGCAGAGATTGAAAACGATTAGGAAATGAGGAGGGTGAAACTTCTGTATTTGTGAAAACCTCTGGTGTGTGGAAAAACACAAAATTGCACTGCTTTTTATAAATACTGAGGACCCCGTAAAACCTTGACACGGGCCCTTGAATTTCACTACTCTACTTTGTCAAACAGTTAACTGGTTAACCTGTTAACTACAGACAGGGACGGTTGCAACTTTGGCATCAGAGTGTCCTTATGTGAAACACAGACAGTAATGAGAACAACAGGATGTTTGGTTTTGCTCAGAAAAGAAGTTTAACTCTGGTTTCACACCAAACATGTTATCATGCATAGTTTATGTAAAGCATTACCATCCTAACAAACAGCTCACTTGGGTGCTGCGGACTACATTTGAATGTAAATATACAATTTCTAACATTACATCCCCATCCTCTCTCTGAAAACACACTGGGATTCAAGTGTAGAGTTACACACATGCATCAACTTCTCCTTCACTCTTCTCTACTGTGAAATTCAGGGTTTGTACGGCTTTTTAAGAGTAAAATTCAAGCACTTTTCAAGCACTTTCAAGGTACCTAAATCAAAAATGTCCAGACTCTCGAAGCCTTTACCACCACATCTAAATTGTTGCTATAAATGCCAGGAGACAAAAAAACAAATATGACGACAAGATCGTTTCATTTCAAGTTTACATGAGTGATTGTGTAGATGATGAAAAAATCAAGCATTTTTTAAGGAGTATATTTGAATTTAAGCACCCCTAACTTTGAAAACATACAACAACAAAATTAAGCATTTTCCAAACTTTCAAGTCTTTGTATGAACCCTGGAAATTGGCACCATAGTGACATCTACCTCCCATCAATGCTGAAATGCCAAACACACATATAGCCGGGTTCCAGCCCAGTCCTCAGATTTGTTTAGCAATTCAAATAGGTCTGGTGTTCTGCCCATTGATGACTATTTCCACCAGTTGGAAAAAACAATCAGAGCTTGTTGGCAGAATGGGGACATCATCTTCCTACATAGATAGCTAGCTGAATTGATGAAATATAGCGACAGAAAAAAAGCAACAAGTGTGGATGAAATCAACACAGCTGTAGAAGCTGTAAGAATGAATGAAGTGAAACAAAATGGCAATTCAGTCTGATAATCAGGCTGAGTTGCACATCATTGAAATCAGCTTATTTGGGGTCAAAGCTCATGAGAGTGCAACCACACACACGCACAATGTCGAAGTTGCACATAAAAGCAGCGTCTTGCAGTTTGTAGCTCTGAATCAAAATAATACTTTTTGCATTTTTTGACTTATTGTAGTTAAGAAATGTTCTTAAAAGATAGGTTCACAATTTTTGAAGTGTGTCTTTAAACAATGGTGAGATGCCTATATGAACAGGTTTTGCTCACTCTGGTCATCATTCATACTGGCATTAAAAGATCCCTTCCTAACGCACTTCCAATGGAAGCGATGGGGGACAAAATCCACAGCCTTCGTTCTGTGCAAAAATACACTCCACAGATTATCTGAAGCTAATATGAGGCTTCAGCCATCTGTGTGAATCAAATCAAGTGGATATCTTAAATCCTTGCTGAGCTCCGGTGGACAGATAGAAACACAAAGACGGCATTTTGTACTAAAAAGACTGTAAGATGAACACTTGATTTGTCTCATTCAGACTGCCGAAGCCTCAAATTAGCTTCAGCTAAATGTTGAAATGTATTTTTACACAGAACGAGGACTGTGGATTTTGTCCCCCATCACTTACATTGAAATTGATTTGGTACTGGATCTCTTAATCGCCAGTATGAACAGGAGGAATGATTACAGCAAGCAAAAGCTGTTGCAACGGTCATATGGGCACCTGACTGTTGTTTTAAGACAGACTTGAAATATAGTGAACCTATCCTTTAATTGGTTTGCCTGGTTAAAATAAAGATTAAACTTAAAATAGGACCTGTAAACTGTGTTACAACCCTTGATCAGAGGGAAGTTCAGACAAACCAAATTTGCAAGAGGAAGTTGGTCTGAAACTTCCTGAAACAATGAACAAAAACAGGCACACAGACTCACAGTACCAGGACATAAACACAGAATAAACCAAAAGGTCTTAAATCAGTTATATAACAATACAAAATAAAAATAGTCCTCCTCTTTCGGAGGCCTTTGTGAACCTGATCAAGCCCCGATATGGATGCCCTCACTTTGAAGGACTCTTAGAAACGCCACCTGCTGAGGCCACACGCAGCCAACAGCCGTGATGAAGCAAAACTGTGCATTTTAAAAGCTGCCTCTTCACTCTTGCATTATTGATTGTTTATGATATTTTTAGCATGCAGGCCTGTGATGTCCCTGCTCCCACAAAGTTATGTAAGATTGTTATGAATAATACAACGTTTGAAAAAGAATCACGATTTGAATGCTTCAGCAGCAGGAACTCAGGGGATTGGCAGATGTGATGTGAACATTTGACATGCTCACTGAGCATGCATTGTCTCTGTGTTCGCCATGTAATTTAATTATTCACCACAATGGGACCAGTTACGAACTAGGAGGGAACATGGCTGGAAGCAAATGTGTTGAAAATGTTTTACTGGAGGGCCACCCAAGAAACTGACAAAATAATTAGCAGGACTTTATCAGAGACTTTCATAAACTGTAACGGTCCTGCCTGTTAAACCAGGTCTTAGATGGTGTTTGTGATTATAAGGGTCTGCTGAGGGGAAGTTGTTGTTCTTTCTTTCCATTTCTTTCTCTCTTTCTTTCTCCTGAAAACCACAGGAGGTGTGAGACACCAGCATGAGCTCATACTGCACGTGGCCTGCTAGCTTCCTCGCTGCAGGATATGGCGTGTGTGTGTTTCACCACAATATGCGTATGTTTTTAATTTGTATTTATGTAGTTGTTTTTGTCCATCAGTGCACATATAAGTGTATGTCTATATATGTGATGCATTTTACAATCCTCCAGCAATGGGAGGTTACGTCTACACTCTCACTCTGAGGCTTCAATAACTTTGAAACAGTTTCTAAAAAGAAGCAGAACCTTTTGTATGAATGTGAAGCATATGAATGAGCCTCTGATTGCTCACTTCCTCTTCCTCATGTCTGTCTTTAAACAGGAAGAAGGAAGTGGTGGAGTCAGATTATCTGGAGCCACATCAGAAATGTCAGACAGCACACCTTATCTTGACAGATATGGGCTCACACAGATGTCCACCTTAACAGACACACACACACACACGTGCGCGTCATGAATCATGAACTCGCAGATGCACGCTCAGATGTTTTCTCACTTCTCCAGGCCAGACGTGAAATAAACTTTGTGTCTAAACCTGAGCAAAACCACAAAGGTCAACATTATTTGCACCGAGCATGGCTGGAAGACTGGAATTCCCCATCATTTTACTTTAAATGTTACCAATAATAACTTGATAATAGCTGTTTTTAAGAGGTTAAACTCTGATAGAACTTTGGATTCCTGGCCTTGATGTAAGTCCATATATTGGGAATTACTTTTACTCTCATTATTACTCTGGAACCAAAACTAAGCAATCCATAAATGCATTCCACCTGATTCACTCAGGGCCCATCCAATGAACTGAGGGACCTTAGTGGCTGAAGTTCGAGAAATCCCAACCTCTACTCTGCAGCACACTGAGGTTCAGCAGGTCAGATGCCTCACCAAAATCTCCCCATCCACCCAACTGTGGGTGGATGGGACAGCTGCCTAGCACACTTTCTCAAACCTCCCTCATCCAAGTAGGAAGAAATCATTTCTGAGAAGAACCAGCAATATTTGCCAGGTTCTTTTTTTCCACATTTCCTTTGTACAAAAACAGGCGTGTTATGGATTCCACAGGTGGCCTCAACTCGCTCCCACGGCCCTCAGTCATATCAGGGCAGGGCTTCACTTTCGCTGCTCTCGTGGTGTGTGTGTGCTCTGGTATACATCTATCTTTGTGAGGACCAATTTGAGTGTTTTTGGAAAGTGAGGACATTTTGGTCGGTCCTCACTTCTTCAAATGGCTGTTTGAGGGTAGAGACTTGGTTTAAGGGTTAACGTTAGAATTAGGTTAAGGTTTGCGGTTAGGCATATAGTTGTGATGGTTAAGGTTAGGGTTAGTGACTAGGGAATGCATTGTGTAAATGAGGGTGCTGACAAGTGCTGAAGTGCAAACTTTTGGGTGTGCGTGGAAGGTTTTCCTTACCTCAATGCCTGCTAGACTTCAGGCGGCTAGAATTAGAATTATAATTTTTGTTTTAATAATGGAACACAAGAGTACATGTATGTGAACAGGGTCCCTCATAGTGCATAGTGACGACTCTGCAGCCCCCCCTCAGCTCAGAGCTTCACAGCATCTTTCAGCTTATTTTTTTTGTTTTACAGCCAGCTACCTGCCTAGAACCAAACCACAGACAGACAAAGTTAGCAACTAGCTGGCGAAGAAAGTGGAGCATGTAGCAGCTAAAGAACCAGATATTTCCCTCAGGAAATAGAGCTAAAAGAAGAGTTAGAATAGCATCTATGTTTTTTGAGCAAGACACTTTGTCCGTAAAGGTAGAAAACCGCTATATACGTGCAGTCAATTTACAGCTTGTTTCTGCTGCCCTCAAATGGCCAAAAAATCAGTTATTGCAAGTTTAATGTTGGGAGAGAGATACAACTATATGGTGACAGGTAATAAGACTATTTTCTTCTCTCAGAGCACTCGTCTGGGGATTTCCCTTTATGCTATTCTATGTTTTATCTTTCTATCTTTTCTATCAATGGCGGGACATTCAGAGATTGAAAGGTCTCTGCCTCGGGGCCTTCTATAATAATTTGCCTCTCGCTCCATTAAAGATAAGGCCACCTTGAGAAGGACAGGAGGGAACTTCCATGGCATGACACCAGAAGCTGCAGGACACATCACATCACATTGTCTGAGCCTCTGTTACACAGCTAGTCTAGAAAAAGGGGATTTATGTGTTTGAAACGTGTGACTGACTGACAAAGAGGGAGAAAGAGACAGAGACAAACAGAGACAGACTCAGGATCTGGCTTTTGGCCTCTCTACTGTATATTCCAGTGGAGGTTGCACATTCCTGAGACCAGACCACATGACTGGAAGGATGAGGGGTGTGTGAGAGCGGGAGCAACCATTGTTGGGCTAAACTAACCCGTGGATCAGATGGGGGGGTGGAGGTGGAGCAGAGCAGGGTAACAGATTATCTATGTGTATCATTTCCTTCCTCAGAGAAAAGGCCCTGCAGACACGAGCAGAGAGCTGGACCAAATTCAATTCTACGCTGAACCATCAAAGGCTTTGGGGACGAAGAGATGAACAAATATCACTGAATATTAATATTCACAAGCACAATGGTAGACATCAGAGGAGTCTATCTAGGTCAGCTGAGGCATCCTGGAGGTACATTTTCGTAGACTAAGTCCAGAGGGCTGCATGGACAGGGTTGACTCGCACTGTTTCTTGACTCGACAGGAAACAGGAAGTTGCAAAGGAAGAGACTCCTATCAAAAGAGCCTTAGAGAGAAGCGGAGGGGGCTGGGGGAGGTGCCACAACAAACTCCCCAGACATGCTCCAAAGCATGCACACACAAACACAGAATCTCCCCTCCGCTTCAAAACAAAACATTCGGCTTCGCTTGCATGAGACTGACTGGGATTTACTCAAGCCACGTCCCTACTGCCACCCTCACACACATCCTTTTGACCATTAGCAGCAAAAAAGAAAACTATAAACATTTGTTAAAAATATTCCTCAATGTTTAGCATCTTCTGAATTTCACTAAGTGTGCTGACAATAAGAGACCAGACAGGCTCACAGGGGGGTTTACCAGCAATAGGTCATCAGTTTTAGAAGGTCAGATAAAGTCTGAGTGTTTGAGACTCGGGTGGGTAGGCGTCACATTTTGATGTGGTGCTGTATGTGGATGTACTAAAAAGGTCACCTCAGCAAGTTTGTAGGGTACGATGAGCCTCTCTCCGACAGTCACCGTCTTCCTGGTCGTCAGCGCTTCCAGCAGCATCTCCTCTTTGACCTGAAGAGGGGAAAAAAAAGATCAAGATCAGGGTTTGGTGTCACTTAGAGCTCTTACATGTTTACATGGTGCTGGAAATCCATACAGCATCAGTGATAAAAAAACCAAATATCACTGTAATCATTATACAGGGCCACTGATCACAGCAAAAGTTAAGCTGAAGTGAGAATTATTTTTGGGATATTATGTTTTTTATTTGACAATCTGACAGTAAAAAGTGACGAAGCCATGGGAACAGTAAGGACGATAACATGCAGCAACGGTCCAGTCCAATAATGGCCCAGGGCATTATTTTATTAAAGGGGTTCTCCAGCAATTTATATTGCACTTCCATAAAGCTGGAGGACTCACAAGAGACAGATTTAAAAAAAAAAGACTGGTTCAAATATAAGCAGCAGAAGCTGAGATATCAAGGCTTTTAGTTCCTTGTATGGATCAGGCTCCAAAAACGCAGAATCCTACATTTCCCATAATGCAACAGACATTTTTGATAGACCATCCCTGCCTCATACATGCCCACATATTTTGCAATGCAGGCTTTCTGGTAAAAATGTTTATTGTCCAAGCCAAAACTGTGATTGTTCATGATGTCACTTGACATCATGTGACTTGACAAAGCTCCCTCCAGAACCACAGAAGACTTTATTTCACAGAATAAGTGGTACACGACTTAAACTGACATATAGTTTTAAAGGTTCCCCTTTACACTCTTTATAGCGACAACACACACTGAAGTGCCTTTGAGCAAGACACCAAAACTCTACCAGGAAAGCTTTCTTGCAGCTGAACATTTTGATAGTTTATCAGACAAAAATAACATTTTAGTAGAAATGTGCTTTGGATTTGCTGTGAACTCCATTACGCATATGTTAAGTACTATCCACAATGTACAAAATATAATTTAAGATATGTATTTGATAACAGCTGACAGCTGGTCATGACTGACCCCAGAGCTGGACAATATGAAGATATACCACATACCATTAGACAACATAGATTTGTCTACAGGTGGAGGGTTTGCTACAGTATACCGTTTAAACCAAGGTTATTATTTCTTTAATATATCTGGTTGTATTGCTGGAAATGTTGCAAATCAATGAGCAGTTTTGCTTTTTGGCAGTACTGCATTAACAGGATTGTTGCATCAACGTGGTGAAGTACCTCAATCTATCAGGTATTTAATTCAGCAGACATTTTGTCATTTTATTTACAGTATACGCAGTTTCTCAACTGACTTTCCAGAAAATTCACTATATCACGATATGCATTACCGTGGTGATGTAAAATTACAAACACTGTGACAGAAGATCTGATCTATATCACTCATCCCTAACTGATCCTTCAATCTGCTGCTTCTTTCTAACATAGCTGGCCAAGATTAGCACGTAAACACTGCTCCCTGTCCTCACACATACAGTACAATACTATGTGGCCTTGCATGCGCACAGACTCTAAACTTGGCCCCAGACAAACCATTGATGACAGGGCCACACTGGGAGAAGCAGATGTCACCGCACACATCTCCTCCATCTACAGGGATTATGGGATTGGTCTGAACAGCTGCTGCTGAGACCACATGTTTACGTGTGTGTGTGTGTGTGTGTGTGTGTGTGTGTGTGTGTGTGGGTGTGGGTGTGTGTATGTGTGCGTGTGTGTGTACATGTGACAGCCGGTTTTTGTGTGATTGCCTGATGTCTTCATGTATAAAAGGCAAGCGTGTTACTGTTATAGTTAATACCATTATGGATCTAGTTTTGTCAACTGCATCCTTTGTAAAGGCTTTGACATAAACAGAGAAGGGAGGACAGGAGGAGGGCTGCATGTGTGTGTATATGTGTGTGTGTGTGTGTGTGTGTGTGTGTGTCAGTGGGGTGGGGGGTGGCATAATCAGACTTCATTTCACACTGCCTGGTAATCCCTCGACTAAGAGCAAAGCCTATTCTGCAGCCTGGTGATTGGTCTTTAGCCGGTACATTTCCATGTATTAGTCGCTTGGTAACAGGCTTGCTGCTCCGTCTATGATCGCAGCTCTAATACCATAATACACAGAAGTTTGTAAGCACTGGTTTGGGGTCAGTGATTCTGTTCTCAAATTAACCAGTATTTTTTTCTTTCCTGGGACACTAAGAGCTCAAGTCTGATTCTAGGTTAGCAAATCTGTAGCTCTGACAAAAGCAAACACCACACAAAAAGTGATTGATCCTAAGCACCACCTCTTTCCCTTAATGCACCAATCACAGTTATGCATGAACTTGGACATCACCAGTCATCTTTCTGGTCGAATGCTTCTGCTGCCTAGTCCCGACATTGTCGCTACATGCTACAAGCAACAAAGACACTTCAAAAATTTAGCGTATTTTTATCAGCAACACTCTGTATCCTGGCCGTGTACACAGTGTTGTTTTCATTTCATTTACAAAGCTTTAAAAAAACCTCACAGACCTCACAGTCAACTCAACATCAGTACCATCACCTACCCTACATGTTTTTTTAAAGTAACATTAAAATATATGTTTTCAGCTTAGGTACCTATTACCAGAGTTAGCTAACATTTACTGTAGTTAATTTAGTAATTTAATTTAGTTGTTATGATCAACCCCCAACTGGTTTTGATGTTCAATTATGCAAGAAGAAGTTATTGTACATTTTTTGAATATCCTTTGCTCACTAAATAAAACCATAAGAGACGGTGGAAACCAATAAATTGGCATTAAATATTTAAAAAAGTGTCCTAGAAGGCAGGAATTATTCTAGAAATAAGGAAACCGACTATCTGTAAAGGGGAAAACAAACTGTGGTTACTGATAAGAAAAATAAATAAAAAACAGGGCTTTATAAAAATGTATTGGCCTACGTCAGGTTGTGATAAATGAACAAAACTCTTGGACTGGACTGGACTCTTTGTGAAAATGTATGTTTCAAGATACTGTTTTTAGCATTAAAATACCATCAACAAATCCAGGCTTTAGTGGGATTTGTTCTCACAGCAAGCTACTCTCTGTGGACTGATTAGCAGTTCGCACAGGAATGTTTCTGGTCAGGTCGAATCACTCAGCTCTACAGCTCAAGAGGATCCAGTCTGTCAGCCGTCCATCAGCTCCTTCGAGCCTCACTTCCTCTTCCACTTCCACCTCCACAGGAAACAGGAAGTCCCGGCCAGTTTCATTCCACATTCATTCATCAATCCACACTCGTGCCAATCAGTTCTCCTTGAGAGGTGCTTCACATTAAGAGTACCACAGGAATAGTAGTTCACATCCCATCCTGCCTAAAATGTTGCTCATTTTACACATCAAAGTGAAGTACGGACTGATTCCAATTAGGACCTCACTCCCAGCCAGTAGGTTGCGCTTAAGTTGAGCTTTCCCCCTTGAAGCAATTACAGCCAACAACTGCATTTAGCAAACCTCAACAACCTATTTTAGCCATTTAGCAGGTTATCTTATGCAAAGGGTCTTAAAATAAATTCCTGCATCATCAATAAAGTACTTTTGATGGCGCCTGTCTGCCTATACAGCCATCCATTCTCTTAGTGCCAACCAAATTAAAATGTAAAAGTAATTCAAAGGCACTTCAGTATAAATCACAGTAAATACATGCTTTGCTGTCAAGTTACAATTAAGTGAAAGGCAATCTTTTACATTTTTAGCTACATTTCCTAAGAAATAATTTTTTTTACCAATGAATATGTACCAATAAAGAAAATGCTTAATTCTTATATACCAAAATTACCCTCACATTAACTTTCTGGAGGAGTTGCCGCATGCAACCAATAAAACCATCACATATTTTTTAATTATCTGCTCCTCCACTCCACTCCTCACATTAAATATCACTGTTTCCCATTAGTTGACCCCTGTTTTGTCCTAAACTAAAACATTATGTTTCAGCAGGAATGTTGACAAATTAAAGAGTTCAGATGCCTTCAAAAACGCTGTTTCATTGCGACTCTTTGTTTGATCATTAAGCTGTGTTTTGGTTTTCCTGCTTTCTTCTTCTTCTTCTTCTTCGCTTTAAGAATGTTTTATACGTCCCCGGGGACAAATAGCCGCTGCCTCTGCACCAACTAACAGACATCCAAATAAACTTGAACTTAAAACACTAACCCCAAGCATGTGGCCAACATGTGGCTCAGCTCACGTCACTGCCACTCTGGACCTCTTGAGAGTCAAAGAGACCAGTCTGGATGTTAAAGGGGAACCCTGGCCGGCTCTCCACAGTCATAACATCCCCGCTGGGCTGTTGACAGGAGTCTCCGGCACACTTCGGACATTGTTTTGTCAGCGACTCAACAAGCACATCCGGCTAATTGTTGACGTTTGTAACAGGGACTGGGAAGTGCCACCACCATCCCTCAATGCTGAGGTAAATCAGAACAGCATGCGGATGTTTGAGCTGTCCACATGGTGCACACTGATGAGTGTGTGTGTGTGTGTGTGTGTGTGTGGTCTGCGCTCAGTGTCAAGAATGAACCCAAATTCAGCACAACATCATAAATGTCTGTCCTCATCATGTGGACGATGAAGAGTCCAAAGAAGTCTAAACCTACAGAGCAGACTGATTCGTGTATGTTTTATAATTACTACAGTACAGGAAATTATATGCATAGATCAAAGCCTTCATAAGAACTGCTTTTTAGTTTAGTTTTTGTTTGTGCAGTAATAGAAAAAAAAGGCCCATATACCTGATGAAGGTCTGCCAGACCAAAACTTTGAGTTATAAATATTTCAGCACTAAACGAGACAGTGTGCAGAAGTTCTTCTCATTGTTTTCTGTTTGTGCAGTAATAAAAAAGAAGTGAAGTTATATAAATACAATGTTAAAATAAATTAAATTATGCAAAAGAGGAACAACGAACCAGCATGAAACTGTCAACAATGGACAGAATGCACTGTAGTCTGAGGCAGTTTTACTTCTACAGTTTGACTGTAATAATGTTGCTGGAACCAGAGGTTGGCTGAACTTCATTTGAACTTTATTTACAGACAAAGTGCTGCCACTGAGGAAACTAGTCTGCTTGCAAATATGCAATTAGACAAGTAATGACTGTATTGTGCAAGCAAGGACGTGATTGGACAAGAACTGCCCATCCACCAAGCATCCATATACGGTAAGTGAGTGACAAGGCAGAAATCTGCAGCACTTTGCAAAAACATTTCACCTCAGAATTAAGGAACAAAAAGTGGCTAACAAGCATGTATGACAGATTCACAATGATACTTTAAAAAAACATTGTTGAAGCTTGTATCAGTGATATGTTTTTTTTTATAATCATTAAAATATGATTTAACCGTGCAGGTGATATTGGGACAACAACAAGGGCTCGTTGTTCCTGGTGGGAAAGCTCGCCTACGCAACAGCACGCCAGCACAAGAGGTCTGAAAATAGCCTCAACACAAGCAGCACTTTGTGGAAGCGCTGGATGGCTGGACGGCTCTTTGGGACCTGAAGCACCTCTTACCTTCCGCTGTCACCACAAGCTGCGCTGCTTCTACGCAGACAGTCCTCAGCTCTCTAAAAGGCTTTTTGTGAAGCCCACATATGGGAGGTAAACTCTCTCAGTAGGAATCGCGATTTCTCACAGTGTTTAAAAGAAATACACAGCAAAAGGAGAACTCATTCGCTCAAATGGATGCTACTTGTTTGTTAAAGTTCACTAAGTCCGTGGAGTTTTAAGTATCTCCAGTGGCCATGTAATGGAATAACTTTGGGAGACAAAATGGCAAAGGAAGCATTTAGGGAGAATAAACAAGCCCTGTGGTAAAGCGCTGCTCCAATTCTTCATTTTTATTATCCTTCAAAGTATTTAGAGTATTGTATTTCAGCATAAAGTCAGCAAGACAAAAAGTACTGTGTTTTCTGACTCAGACAAGTCATATGTGGATTTTTCTATTGGATTTCCAGATGAAACTGGATTTAAAATTGAATTACATTTTTGCCACACACAGTTCCATAAAACGTGTTGATTTGAAGTTTACTAATGGAAGATAATTGAACTTTAACACCATGAAGCTAAGTTTTTGTGAAAAGGCTGCCGCATGCTGCTCACCTCTAGCAGCTCTGAGACGATGGGCAGGACCTCTGGGTTGCAGATGTCGATGGAATCGTCCCTGTAGGTCTTCTTCTTGTAGCGGATGTTCCCCAGGTGGAGGATTGCCGACAGCAGGGAGAAGATCCTGACGGAGAAGAAGAAAGGCATTTATTGTTAATACATTTAACCGTCTTCAGTCTTACTGAACATGTTTTACAATGAATGAACAGAGTTTCCGTGCTCAGAGATTCGTTAAATTGTGTGACATTTTGGCTATTGGTATCTGATCTCTTTATTTCACCAAACTGACACTAAAAAAAATGTATCTGATGAAATATTTTTTTTTTTTCACAGTGGATAGAAAATGAACAGGATGTCAGTTTTATTTGTACATGTCTGATGAAAGCTGTGCATTTCTAAGAAGCTGACTTTACAAAGCTTCCTGAATGATGCCTGCTAACTTACAGAATTCACTAAAACTAAAGTGCAGTGACCTATTTATCTCCTAAACACTATAAAGATTTAAAGGAGTAGTTTGACATTTTGGGAAATACGTTAGAGTTAAGTGAGAAGATCGATACCACTCTCATGTCTGTTCGTTAAATATGAAGCTACAGCTGGCAGCCGGTCAGCTTACCGAACTATTTCTTTAAATCTGGGAAAGATAGAAGATAAAAAACTAAACTAAACTAGAGGCACAACATGCTCTGAGCTGTTGATGAGTGTGTGAGAAATCAAAGAAATGTAATTGTTTTGTGAGGACATCAGATGAAGAGTAGTAGTTTGTTGTCCCCGTATGTTCGCATCTCTAAACCACATCTGCTGAGCTGGTAATATGTTTCCACAAAGATTTAATGGGATACATTTCTGCACATTCATTCCACTTAAAACACTCTGCGTGACCCTGATTGTAACAGACAGGGCTGAGGTTCTGTAATCAGTTACACAAGAACAGTTGTATACATCGTGTGGCTCATCTTACTGTTTGCGTGTGATGGGCAAGAAGCCGACCATCTCCATCGCCAGCTGCAGCCGCTCAAAGTCGTGTTTCAGATCCTCTCCTTCCACTGTGAAGCAGTCCTGCTGGTGTCAGGTGGAAACACACAAACACAGAAAAAGAGAGGAAGACGGGGAGAGACATCAGCACCACAAAGGAGTTTTTAATGAAGATACAACACACAAACTTTGATATAACTATCAAAACAATTCCATTATGAAGGCGAAGACTTGGCGCTTTGTGAAACTAATAGATGTATCTGTCTAAGCTAAATGACTGTGTATATGTGTGTGACTAAGCAGGGTTTCCCACAATATTTCATATACAAGAAGGGCCATTTGAAATAAAGACTGCCTCCGCTAACATCAGAGAAATTTATTTATAAAATATATCATTAATTCAGAGGTAGAACAAAGTAATTGTTTTGCAATTAGGTCTTGGCTATCAAGTCCAGAGTCAAGACCAACAAGGCCCAAGTCAAGACAAACAAGGCCAGAGTCAAGACCAACAAGTCCAGAGTCAAAACAAACAAGTCCAGAGTCAAGACCAACAAGGCCAGAGTCAAGATAAACAAGTCCAGAGTCAAGACAAACAAGGCCCAAGTCAAGACAAACAAGGCCCGAGTCAAGACCAACAAGGCCAGAGTCAAGATAAACAAGTCCAGAGTCAAGACAAACAAGGCCTGAGTCAAAACAAACAAGTCCAGAGTCAAGACCAACAAGGCCTGAGTCAAGACCAACAAGTCCAGAGTCAAGACAAACAAGTCCAGAGTCAAGACCAACAAGGCCTGAGTCAAGACCAACAAGTCCAGAGTCAAGACCAACAAGTCCAGAGTCAAGACCAACAAGTCCAGAGTCAAGACCAACAAGTCTAGAGTCAAGACAAACAAGTCCAGAGTCAAGACCAACAAGGCCTGAGTCAAGACCAACAAGTCCAGAGTCAAGACAAACAAGTCCAGAGTCAAGACCAACAAGTCTAGAGTCAAGACAAACAAGTCCAGAGTCAAGACAAACAAGTCCAGAGTCAAGACAAACAAGTCCAGAGTCAAGGCCAACAAGGCCTGAGTCAAGACAAACAAGTCCAGAGTCAAGACCAACAAGGCCTGAGTCAAGACCAAGTCCTAAACTTGGTGTTTCGAGTCCTAAACAAGTCATTATAAGCCTTCACCAAACATAAATAATAATAAGTGCTTTTCAAAGCATTTGTATTTATGACTTTCAAATACATTTTACAACATTTAACATCTAAATTATTATTATTTAGGTGTGTCTTGGTATTCCTGGGATAATGTCCTTTTCTTCCTGCTCATGAAACGTGATGGGCTGCTGTCGGGTTGAAAATCAAGAGTTGATTTTTCTTTCTTTGAATATTTTATTTTCTAACATAAATTTCAATCGTTGTACTTGGAGAATGTCAAGTCATTCCAAGTCAAAAAGCTCGAGTCCAGGTAAAGTCATGAGTCATTGGTGTTGAAGTCAAAGTCGGATTGTTGGATTTTGTCAAGTCGAGTCTAAAGCCATCAGATTCATGACTCTAGTCTAAAGTCATGTGACTCCACACCTCACTCCTCAGGGAGCTACATCAGACAGCAAAGGCCACATATTTAATGGATAAGACCACCATGTAGAAACTAAATTGATTACCGGAGACAAAATGTTGTCATGGTCGTCTGACTCAGCTCAGCAGATGACAGTGATTAATCAATCAAATCGTACGTTTGCTTTGAAGTGATTCAATTCAGCAGCATGTCAGAAAAGAAAAAAAACCTTTATTTTTATTTCAGTTGAGGAAACCAAACGCAAGCCACCTCTGTTAACACGTTATCTGGGGAAACCCTGCTAAGTGAACACATGAGACACTAATATCACACAGTGATTGTAAAGGAGGGATAAAGCGAGGATGTGTATGTATACGTGTGTGTGTTTCTCCTCGGGCCCTCCGGCTGGTCAGCATGTCTCTGCTCAGGCTGTAATTAGCACATACCACAGCGACCGGCCAGCGAGAGAAGACACAGGAACCCATAATCCACACTCTGGATTGCCTCTTCTACACTTTAACATTCAACAATCGTCTGCCTCGCCATTGTTTTCCTTTGGCTTAGAGCTCGTCAGGAACTGCAGAGCCAAACATCGGCGTGTTTCTCCAGCGAGCTTCTCCAATTGCAACAAAAAGGGGTTTTGAGGCTTCTCGAGCGACGTCGAGACCCGGGAAAAGCCAGTTTTCAAATTGCCGGGTATGTTAGACCTCAGTGCCAAGCAGCACAATGTGATACGTTGAAGGAAGTTGAGAAAATAAAGAGATCAATTTTGGCCAGTTGTGAGGGAATACTTTGGTCAAAAACCAAAACCTTAGCTATTGGTGCTTAGAAAAAATAAAAAGAACAAGGGATTCTTGAGTGCAGCAAAGGGATGATTAAGAAACAATCTGTTCTTCTTACTTATTTTAAACAAAGACTCACTTCAGAACTTGAAACTGTAATTTAATGCAGTTGCAACACTTCTGGTGCAGGTTTACACTAAACTGAGTCAAGTGAGGAGCCCAGCTGACGCTGCACATGGAGCTTTTTAACAGATCACTCACAGATCCAGTTAAAAGTTTTGTGCATCCAGTCGAGGCTTTCCTGTTACTTACCATGACTTAATCATGATTTATGTTGTCAAGGCACCGGGTCGATTTTGTACCAAAAACAGCATGCCACCCCGTCACTAGACATTCCACACGACCAGAAACCATAGACACCCAAACAGGCACAAAATGCAAACCCACAGCCACAGAGGCCCAGAACCAAACACCCGACTGCACACATCAAATGCAAACATCCAGAAAATGTTTGGTCTTTGGGATCTTTAGTCAAATACTTTATTTTCTTTTGTTTGTTTTCTATTTTCAGCTCCAGACGTTGCATCTGGAATCTGTAAACACTTGTCACTGTTCAAAGTGCTGTGTGTCTCTATTTACTGCAGCGTGCCTCCCGCACATTGACCAGTGGTGGAGGTCAAAGGGTTGGTCAGATGCTCAGACAGCTGTCCTGTGTGTGTGTGTGTGTGTGTGTGTGTGAGGGTTTGTGAAGACAGTGACATCATCTCCTTAGACGGTGGTGGTCACAGACTGATGAGGTTATTGACTGACCCTTGAGAGAGACAGTGTGTCAGCAAACAGTGAGAGGGCACGGTTGTGTAAGGAAAAAATATGAGAGAGACAGAGAGAGGGAAGCCAAGGGGAGAGAGAGAGAGACAGTGAAGTTAAAGGAATAGTTAAACATTTTGCTTCCTTTGCGCGAGTGGGATGAGAAGATCGAATAACAATTTCATGTCTTTTGTTACAGCAAGGTAAATTAATTTGTATACCTTAGCACCTTTCCACAACAAGGCAATTCAAAGTGCTTTATAAGACGTAAAAAGGAACAAGGACGAGATATAGAAGAAACACAAGGAAATATAAAAAAAAAGACATATAAATGTGATTTTAAAAGAGTAAAATAAAGATAAAGACAAAAATAAGCTGCAATTGAATAAAACTGATATAACACAAAAAGAAGAATTACAGTGAAGTGCAAGATTTGAATGAACAGTCCCAAATTTTATTTAATAAAAGGCGAAGGAAAACAAACAAGTCAACTATGGAGGAATCAGGGCGTGGTTAGTCTAGCTTAGCATAAAGACCGGGGAAGCAGCCAGCCTGGCTCTGTCCAAAGAGGAAAAAATAAAACACCAACATCACCTCTAAAGCTGACTGATTTACACAATGTATCATGTTTAGTTTAACCCTTACATGAACAGAAATATGTAAAAACAGTTGATTTTGATTTATTTGGATTTTATATGCTCTATTTCTTGACGAACAACAGTTTATCCATCCACCCAGTACTACTGCGCAGCATATTCGGCTATAGGGCGGGTTGCAAAATATGGTTGGTGATCACAGGTTAGCATGCAACTCCAACAAAAAACAGAAATGGTCTTTGTTACATATTTGTTTATGTATTGGTAAACAAACAAGATACAAGTGTGTGAATAAGGTAGCTTTAGAGTTGTTAGTAGGTGTCGTTTTTGAGTTTTTCACTAGCTAGCTAGGCTAGGCTAGGCTAAACACGTCCTGACTCTAGCTCCATATTTAACGCATCAGTGTCAATCTTTTTATCTCACTTTTGGAAAGGAAGCAAATAAGCATATTTACAAAAATGCTTTAGTATTCTTTAAAAAGAAAAGACTGAAAATCTGTAGGCTGGCTCTGAATCTTTTTAGCTTTCTCCTTCTCAGAGGACGGCAGCTGTCAGCTTGGACTCACAAAATGATTTCAAATGGCAACCCAGAGTCACGGCAAAAAAAAAAACATGAATCAAAACATCTTTAAAACCTCCATAGGAACTTCTCAAATCACTCCTGCAGCATAATCCCGTCCTCCAGCGACGATCTACATGTTCCAAACAATCTTCACTGTGCCAAGAAATTGCTAAATATGCTACTTCCATTGGAGATTGTTTTACAGGAGTGATTTGAGAAATTTCCATAGACAGGGTACATTTTTACACGGTTTTTGCTATGACTCTGGCTCACCACTGGAATCCATTGTAACCACTGGGAATCCAAAATGACGACAGCATTTTAGAGCCCTTTTCAAGCATACAGGAGGGGAGTATCTGATATAGAAAAGGTGGAGTACTCCTTTAACTGGATGAATGTGAAGCAGGACCTAGAATATGTGCTTAAAAAAAAGAGTGAGTGTCCTCAGAAAACCTTTTTCTGGATAAAAGAACAGTTTAAAAAAAGTGTGAGACAAAGATCCAAAGTCAAGAGGGAAATACAGTAAGACCAAAAGATAGTCTCATGTCTCAAGTGTTTGCTCGCCGGCAAAGTCAAAGTAACATAATCTCCAATTAGGAGATACTGAATCCCTTAACCACACACAGCAAATCCCACTGACCAAACATCACTCATTATTCAGGTGGAGGCTCGCAAGACAGTGGCAGGCTCAAACACCGGTGAAACGGCAAACACACACACACAAAATGGACCACACACTTAGAGGGAAGTTTCAGGATGTGAAGCCTATCCTCTTGATCACTACTGAAACCTTCTCACTATCAAGGAATGATAGTTTCTTTAAAGAAATGCTAATAGTCCTTTTGGTTATTGCCTACCGTGTTCTCAATGTTACTGAAGAGAATGGAAATAATGGTTTGATCCTGGTCAATATATTGGCAGTGCTGAGAATATCGGTTTACATTTCAGGGAAGTTTATTCAACATTTGCTGCCATCTGATCTTTATCGTCTTTTGATAATAAAAGTTATTGTTCAACTGTAAAATTACCTGCCACAGTACATATTTGTGTTACTATTTAAGATATAATCCCTAAAATATTAATGAAATCAAACCTGTTTTTGATACTATATATGGTCAGCCTTTTTTTTCCTGCAATAGCCATTTAATGTATTTATTATATAATTACCTCTTTATATAGTAATTTTCATTGTTAGTGGCCACCATTCCTGCGCTGGATTCTAATTCCAATTTTATCTAATTGATTACTCACTCTCATACAGTCTTATAACAGCTGTATTAAGTTACTGCTAATGCAGACCTAACATTTCTTATTGCTGCTATTTCACATTAAAAGCATTCAACTGGCAAAACACGGGGTGGCTTTTATTGTGAAGCAGCTACAAATCAACCAGGACTGAAATCTTAAAGATCATAACTTTAAATAATAAAATTTGACAGTCCTTGCAATAAATGTTTGTATATATTATGTGTTTAAAGTTTTTAAAAACTGTTATAACAATTTTATTATTCTCAAATATCCATATTGGTGACTTACACTAGAAATGCAAAAAAACAAAAAAGGTTAAATCCTTAAACTGAAAAAAGGTTAATTGAAGGAATTTTCTCTACAACTGTCAGTGTCTGCACGAGTACTTATGTGCCATTATGCCTGCAGCCATTTTTAACTATCTTAGCCTAAAAAAACACATAAAAAACACATTTATATTTAGGGAGCAGGGCTTATTTCATGTTATTCCTTCCTTCTCTGCTCTTGAATATAACAGCATGCTATTGGACGTTACTATTATAATTTCACTGTTCAAAATGCAGTGTTTATGCTCTATGACTTTGTCTACAGTACATTGTCCTGCAGTGTTAAGTGTCTGTCAGACAATACATTTAAATATAGTGAAATCCTGAACCTTCCCTTTAAAGATGGCGGTTTCCAGGTTTGACGTCATCACCCATCTCCCGACAGCAAAAGCATCCAAAGCCAAAGATCAGATTAAAGGGATTCCTTTATATGTTTGAATTTGATTTTTAATTTATTCACCGTATATATAGTCATGTTCCTTGTTTTTTTTTTAAAAAAGAAATGAAGAATGTAAGAGTTCAATTTCTTCTGGAAGAGACAGAAAACCTCGTCTCTGATACCATTTGTGAAACAAGAAACGAACAGTAAATGACCTATTAGAGTCATTTTTTAAAAATACCTCACTTTAAACGAGATACTGAATGTCTACTTCTTCAAAAGTAGACAAATATCTCGAGAGAAAAGCAATCAAATGCAGTAAAGTCGTTACATTAAAAGGTATCCCTTTAAGCATTTTAGAGGCAGAGCACGACCGGCTGAGGTCAGTTCAGGTCGCCTCCATCTTCCATTTCAGTGAAAGCAGGCGTGTGTGGACAGCGGAGAGGGAACAAGACCAAGACTGGCACCAAAAACCCAGAGTACCACGACACACCCATGAGCACAGACGTACACAAACAACTCGTCATCCACATGATACTGACCAGATCGCTCTCATAGTAATTGTCCCAGTGGAGTTTATGCGATTTCTTTGTCATCTGGAAGCAAGGCAGAGCGGGTTAAGGAGGCATGAATTACACACAATAATACGCACACTTAAAAAGCGACTGAGAAAGATGACACATGCTTTTAATACGCAAGGAAAAAAAATACTAATCCTCACACACACACACAAACACACACACACATCTCCACAGCTGCAATAATTGACTCCATGATGTGACATAATCGGAGATGTGGATACAACTGGTTTATATTTCAGAAACGGCACAATCTCAATCAGTGGTTGACAACTTTATGTTCGGGGTGACACAACTGACTTTCTTACACTACAATTATTAAGTATTCAGATCTTTTGCTAAAGTAAAAGTAGCAATACAACAGTGTAAAAATACTCCATTACAAGTACAAGTTTAGCAAAATCTCCTCAACATCTTACTTAAGTAAAAATCCAGAAGTATTATCAGTATTACCCAGTGGTTGTTATATTTCTAATTATTATAGTATTGGATAATTGCTACTGAAGCATTAATGTGGAAGTAGCATTTTACTGTTATAGCAGGTCGAGCTGGAGCTAATTTTAACTTAATATTATATAGGTAGCAGGTAGTTTAATCTGTAACAATGTTGTTATGAGATGATCTTGTGTTTTGTGCAAATTAATTAGTAACTATAGCTAGTTAGTCAAAAAAATGCAGTGGAGTAAAAAGAAGTACAATATTTCCCTCTGAAATGTAGTGGAGAAGAAGTAACTCAAGTACAAGTACCTCAAAATTGTACTTAAAGTTATAATCCTTAAGATTAGTTTTCATTGATAGTGGCAATAGTTATGCTATCCCGACATTTCCGACATTTCATTTGCCGCTGCTTGACATTATATATGATGTGGCGTTTGTTAGCAAACAGTTATTTACACATCCAGCAAACACAGAGCATTATTAGCATTCAATTAGAGATGTGTTTGTGGCCACCTGGTGAATTTAAGTCCAATATTCACTCTCTTTCAGCTCTGTTTTTGTTTTTGAGGGAAATATCTGGCTCTTTAGCTGCTAAATGCTCCACTATGTTCACCAGCTGGTCGCTAACTGTGTCTGCTAGCTGTTTGGTGCTGAGCAGGTAGTGCACAGTGGGATCATCAGAGCTTTTTGCTGAAAACAGCTGCCTGCTGCAGCCAAAAATGACATTGTGAGAGCGGTGAGAGTGAAGCAAAACAGTAAAGTTACGTCCGGACAGATAAACAATGAGCTGAAACTCACTATAAAGCACAGTGAAGCCGAGCGGAGCTGCAGACTCCGGTGATAATTCTCTGTAGGTTCATCACAATGAGCAGCCCCTTTCACACTGTCACATTGTTTTCACGTTGTCATTTATATTGTTATCATAAAAATATTGCTTTAAGGATTACAACTTTAAGTACAGCACTTGCGTACATGTACTAAGTTACGATCCACCTCTGAGAGACAGACAGGCCGACAGACACAGACGCAGATGAACACGCAGAGAACAAAAAGAGAGATAAATATGGATAATCATTTTGCTCCTTTCTGACAGTGTGTGTGTGTGTGTGAGAAGAGTGTGTGTGTGTGTGTGTGTGTGTGTGTGTGTGTGTGCGCTCAGACAAACACGTGTGCACACAAACACACGCGACCGTCGGCGCCCTCTGCACGAGAGCAAGTCAGCGCCAGATTAACTCCCGGGTTTTTCTGTTGCCACGGAAACAAGAGCTGCATAGTAACAGGCAGCCGGCAGCAGAAGATGGGGGTGGGAGTGTGGTGGGGGTTTGTTGTCGTGGGGATTAAGGGAGGAGAAAAAAAAAAAAACTGTTACTTTTTTGGGAAAGCCAAAAGAGATGAACAAAGGAGTTTTTTTTGTTGCCTCCCCAGTGTACTGCCATGGGAAGAGGGACTGTGAATCCTCACACATCTGCTGCCAACCCACACAGATGTACTGCAAAAGATGCACACATATGGGGGCTTTTGGCATGTACACAAACACGTAAACACACCCAGCCACACACACACACACGAGACACACACAGATGCAGGGCTGAAATTTTTGGGCTGATGCAATCAACACTTCAGAGTGTTGAGAAGTGATCCAGTGAGTAAATAAGATCCAACAGAGAGAACAGGAGGGAAGGGAGATGCCGAATGTTTTTGTATAATCATCTTCAGGGTCTCCATCAATCTCTCTACATAGCGCCTCAGCTTCATTTATCAGTGATAACATACTTTTCTTGCATTCGGGATGAATGTTCCCCATTCGTGAAGAGAGAAAATGGTGATTACCACCTTAAATTTACTATGAATTCTTTGCAGCACAGTAAAATTGAAACACCACATTGGACCTCATGCAAAAACCACTTGTAGAAACAGATTTGATTTTTTGCGGCACGTATGGGTGATTGGTGGCATTCACCAATTTCTGCATATTTTGGATTTTCTCTTAGGTACGCACGAAATTTACGAGTGGTCCAACCCTGTTATACGAGTCATGTACAGGTAATTCCTGCCTTTCTTCATATGGACAAAAATACTTGTTTGACTTAAACTATCATAATGTCTTAATCTGAATAAATTGGTTTAACAAAATCTGGAATAAAATGGAGTTTACATTCGAGACTGAAATTAAATAAAATAAAAACAGCATATAAATAAAACTGATTCAGAAAAACAAACCATCTCTCCACCGCTCCACACTGGATAATTAATGTCAAGACAAGCAATCGTAACATTAGTGTCTTTTTGTTAGATAACATTTTTGTCTTTTTGTATAATTGTATTTCTGTTTCATTCTGATTTTGTGGGATCTGTCATATGTTGTTCATCTGTAACTCACTGTTATTACTGCCTATTTTGGCAATGACACAAGATTTTTTAATTTATTTTCTGATTAAATAAAGGTTAAATTTAAAAATGCTCTACTCTTTAGCACCAACAGCACAATTTCATATTGGCAGGAACAGGATTTTAATCATTTGACAAGTAAACACAACAGAACGGCATAAATATATCGACATGGGATTTGTGTAGAAATATTTATTTTGCTATTTATATATACACTGAATACTCTGTGTGTGTGAGTGTGTGTGCGGACCTGGTTGAGGTAGTGGTATTCCTCAGGTTTGAGCAGGTGGAAGGACTTCCTCTCTTCTTCACTGGCTCCGGCCAACAGGTAGTAGAACACATGGTAGTTCCTACAAACACACCATAAGTTACAGCACAAACACACTTTTCCTGTATTGATTTCTTGAATCATTTAAAATTCCCTCAGAGATGAACTGAGGACAGCAGCTTTCACGTCTCCTCGCTCCGCCGAATCAACGCCTGAGGGGGGAGACTCCATTCAAAGCTTTGGAGTAGAGTACAGTGAAAAACTCTCTATCTGCGGCCTGTCCACAACCCAACATGCAACATGTTGCAAATAAGTCACACCTTGGACCCGGGAGGCTCACATTTCAAGTCAAACAAAGCAGCAGTGTGGTGTGTGGGCTGGAGGTAAGGAGTTGTGCCTCTGTGACAAACGCTGGGGCTTCGGCCAAATCACTGAGATGTAATTCTATTACAGCTCTGCACAGGGACACTTAGTGCCTGATGGAGTGGTGGGAAGTTAAAAAGCACAGGGAGGATTTTAAAGGATCCTGATCTGTAACTGGTTGATGGGTGGAAGGAGGTTTTTAACTGAAGCTTGTGTGCAGTTACAAAGGTGATACTATCATGAGGAAAGTTAGCAATTGAACATAGGAGATGTAGTACTAGTCCTGCTTTAATGTAAATAAGCTACTAAATAATACCTCTATGACATGTTTTATAGACTTTTATAGACTGTCACTGCTCCTGCTGTTAGTACAACCACTTTGGGCTGGACAATATGACCTTAAATTAACTTTAACGTCATCACAACTCTCCCAAAGATGCTAAAAAATGTTTTTTTTTTTCTGTACGTCAAGCATTCAGGTAAATAATAAATTTAATTTAACACTAAAAAAAACAAATCTTAATGAACATTTACTAGTAATGAATATTCAGTGAGTCGCCAAACATGAGCTACCTTGCTGGCCAGCTTCTTTTCACGGCAAGGGGCACTTGTTATTTCCCTGAGCACAGCCATTACACAGACATGGATACAAAACTAAAACCAGTGCCCTTGACCCCAAACCGCCCTTGAGAAAAAAAAAAAAAAAAGATTATTGCTGACCTGCCACAAGTCTTGAATTAAGGCAGTGTTTTACATCCATCATTCTGCTGTGGTGTGCTTTACATGTTTAAAATCTTTTTTTGGTGTCACCACAGCAAAATGAAGAAATAGGATATCATTAAAATAGAAAAATAAGATTTCATAGCTGAAGAAGAGAGATAACAAAAAATAAAAACATAGTAAAATAATTGTAAATACTAATTAACTTTTTCTTCACAATAACATACAACTACTCAAAAACAATATATACAACTAAGTTTACCGGGGAAGTAAGGTTCTGTTTGATGTCTCATATATGTGCATAGTGTGCAAAGATCGTAACTCGTAATGTTGGCAGATACGTCCTGCACGATCAGCAGTTTAGATAAATACAGAGTGCAAGGCGGATCACTGCCCCATTAGCCACTAAAATGTTACAACATGTGACACATTTGCACAATTGTGGTTATGTGGCCTTCAGTAAAAATACAGTGAGTATCACTTGCTTTGAGCGTGAGCGCTGAGATTGAGTTGATACATATATAACTGGTGCCCTGGCTGGGAGTGATGTCAAGCAGAGTTCATGGTCGGCTGCTCACAGTCTCTCTCTGTTTTTGCTTTTTTTTTAAAGTCAGGTTGGAAAGGTTGGACAGAAAAGTGGAAAAAACACAGTTCAGCTTTATCTTCAATAGCTGCTCTTCCACCTGCGTTGATAAACCTGCACAAAAACCGCTTAAAAAGACTTGTTCCAGCTTGCAACAAGTCACAAGCAGAATGTAATGAGAAGTTATATCAAGTGACAGTGAGACGTGCATCTGGGACAACAGCTTCATCAACAGTTGAGCTGCTGAACTACCTAGAACTATCTACATAGTTTCTGGTTTTTCGAATTTAGACTAACGGAATAGTTTGACATTTAATGCTTATTCACTTTCTTGCTGAGAATTCGATGAGAATTAAGTTTATTGCCAAGTAGGTTTTCACATACAAGGAATAGAAAATGTAAAGAAAGATAAAGTAAGTACTGCAAGTCAAGAAGCATAAATATATAAAATACAAAACTGACAATAAAATGTGAAAAAATCTTATAAAAAATATGTACAATATAGTATTTAAATGAAAGAGCTGTAGAGTTTTGTGTAGGGATGTGCAACATATTGACTAGGGAATGTGCAAAAGTTCACAAAGTATAAAGAATGTGTGCAATGTGCAAGATAGTAGTCCAGAAGATGTGCATTAATGTTGAGTCAGGTGTGTAGACTTGAGATGAGAAGAATGATGCCACTCTCGTGTCTGTGTGCCACATATGAAGCTACAGACAGCAGACAGCTAGCTTAGCTTAGCGCAAAGACTGGAAACAGGGGGAAACAGCTAGCCTGGCTCTGTCCAAAGGTAACAAAATCCGCCTACCAGCACCTCTAAAGCTCAGTAATTCATATTAAATCTCACTTGTTTAATCAGTCCTGAAGCCAAAGAGTAAAAATGACATGTTGTTGTGTTACAGGGAGTTAATATGCCAGACTCTTTCTTGGCCCTGTATGAATAACAAACTAATAGCTAAAACCATCCCACTAATAATTTCAGACAGAACTACGGTTTCTGAAAACAGTTTCAGCCCCTCACTTGCACCAACTGCCGTCCCTTCAAAGTCCAGAGTCATAAAGCCCGACAGCATCACTGGAAAGCTCAGCTAGTTCCCTCCTAATATTTATTTTCTTACACTGGGGTCGTACAGAGGCAACCTGTCATGAGACTGGCGTTAAGATTTAAGATAGTTTGCAGATTATCATCATCCCGCCTGCTCCCCCACCTCTCTGCTTCAGGTCTGAGCCGTCTGGGAGGTCCTGTCTTTAGTTTCTAGCCTATCAATATGGCCGCCAGGGCCTGTCATCGAGATGAAATAGAAACCCCGGGCCAATCAGGGTTAGAGGGATTAGATGACCGGTGGACGGTTTTACATTGTTTTTTTCCTTCCCCTTTTTTTTTTTTACTGTCGCCTGGGAGAGATGAGCGATATGTGAACAGAGCCAGTCGAGAAGAGAGTGAAGAAAAAAATATTTTAGAGATGTGGGTACAGGTGTGAATTACTATGTATGTGTTTATGTATGGGTGTGAAGAAAAAAAAAACAAGAAGTGAGAACAGACAGTGTTGCTGTTACACTAAACTGGACGCATAACCGAAATTCTCTCATTCTCCAAAATAGTTCTGATATTTAATTAGTATTAATAGACAATCATGGTCTGTGTGCATAAATGACCAAACTCAGAGGGAAACCTGATAGTGTGCAGGGTTAACTTAACAAAGGGCAGAGGTCTATTTCAGATGGGCACCCAATACATCCTCAGCTCGCAGAGGAAATGAAGACTATTTTAGTATTGAGTTTCTTAGACAAAGAACATGTCAGTGCAGAGATATGGATTTGACATCTTATCTCTCAAACAAGTGGGAATATGGATCTCAATGTTTCTAATTTGGATTATTTATGGCTGCACCACATCACCCAGGGTTCCGTTTCATCTTTTAGAGATTTTCACTGAAAAACCCTGTCATTTTGTAAAAGGAGCAGATTGGTTTAAACTGATTTTCAAATGGATTTTTATGTCCACACACATAAAAATCTTCCTGCTGCAATAAGATGCTGTTAACCTTAAATAGGGTCCTCTTAAAATAATCACATTTTAAAAAGTGTGTAGACATAGAAAAGTGGGCTGCTGATTATTCACCAGTCACTTCAAGTAAGTAACAAAAAATGTAGAGCGTGCTTTCATTGCAAATAGGATTCTTAAAATAAATGTACTGATTAATCTTTGTTTTTATTCTCACCCTTTTTTTAATAATCAAAATCAGTGCTGATGAATTCTCAGGTCACATCTTCAAACTAAAAATCTAACATACGGGGGAGGCTGAGACTAAATATTACCATGTGAGCATGTCAGAAATTCGTTAACTAAACGACAATAACCTGACCAAAACACTGTGGTTAGTGAGCCAACGAGGTGACAATATGTCGACACAAAATCTGTCGAATAGCAGTGATGAAATGATCAGTGCCCAGGCAAGTGTATTCAGGGCTTTACTCTTCATCAGATATGATAAAAAAGAACATGCAGTATATCATCCACATCTGCTTCCTGCGTCTCCGCTCACCTCTCATTGTGCTCCTGGTACACCAGACGTGATTTCTCCAGCAGGTACTTCTCCACATAGGCTCTGAAAGTAAAACATATACGCAGGTGCATAAAAGTCAAAAGTCAAAGAGCCATGTAAGAAAAAGCTGTTGCAGCTCTCATAATAAATCAGCTGAAATTAAATCAAGAACATACAGGGAAGAAGGTTGAGTTGCAGAGTATACATATATCATCAAGATAAAGAAACAGAGGTAAACTGCAGAGAACATAAAAACAGACAAGTTAGGAGGCAGTTATCTAATTATATCCATTTTCAATCATTTTCTCTGTCTCAAGATAACCTGGCTGATTAATCGCGTTTCCTTTCTCACATGAGGACAGGAAGCACTATGAATAGCAGGTATAAATTTACAATCAGGGCCCAATGGATGCTTCTTAATCATATTGTTAACTGAGGTATTCATAGATAAACAACATTTAATTTTTTATAGATTTACTGGCAAGTAAGTAAGCCAAAACGCAACATATAAATGACTTATATATTGTAATGATTTTATGTGACCTGTGTAGGATATTAATCAGCTGTTATTTTCACCAAATCATCATCAGCTAATTAGTATTAAATCACCTTTTGTAAGTGATTAAATGTTACTACTTCACCAAACAGTATTTGCAGATGTGTGAATCATGCACTTGTACTGATTTCTGTGTATGTGTGTGTGTGTGTGTGTGTGTCTCACCCCCTGACGGTGCCACTCTCCTGGTAGTTGACCTGGATGAACTTGCCGAAGCGGCTGGAGTTGTTATTGTGGGCCGTCTTAGCGTTCCCAAAGGCCTGAGGAGAAAATGGAAAGAATCGCCTTCAGGTCAACATATCAGCATGAAAACAGGTGATAACTGACAGGTACACGTGTGTGTCGCTCTCCTTTCATTCTCTATGCACAGCAGTCAAACAGAAAAACGCAGACATCCTTTAAACTTGTTTGGCAATCTATATGTTCTATGTACTTTTGCTGCAGCAGAAGAATAAACTTCTTATCAACAAGTTATAGCAAAAAAAAGAAGCTTTTCAGGTTTACATTTCGATCTGCTGAATATCTAAAGGCAAACCTTCTGATGGGAACTGAACTCTGAACCAAAGTGAAAAAATGTGTTAGGAGTAGAGGGACCAATCACAGTATTGTAACAGAGGTCATGAGGCTCAGGAAGGGGCCCACAAGAGACGCACACACACACACACACACACACACACACACGTCAACCCACTAAACTGCCAAATTCCTATAAAGACAAATACACTGCAGAGCTGAAAACAGACACACTCTCTACTCGTGGGAGTCAGTGGGCATTTCTGCTAACACACACACACACACACACACACACACACACACACACACAGTCCATCATTAGGGGCCCCTGGAGGACTCATTCAGGTTCTCATTAGGCATCTGATGGTCCCCAGTGGAGCTGGCTAGTTAGAGGAGAGGAGAGGAAAGAAGGAGAGGAAACACAGGGAAGAGAGGAGAGAAGAGGAGACAAGGAAAGCAGAAGAAACAAGAAGAGGAAACACAGAGATGAAAGAAGAGGAGAGGAAATGAGGAGAGGAAACAAGGAGAGAAGAGGTGAGAAGACTAAACAAGGCAAGGAGAAGAAACAAGGAGAGGAAACACGGGGAAGAGAGGAGAGGAGACAAGGAAAGAGAAGAAACAAGAAGAGGAAACACAGAGAGAAGAGGAGAGGAGACTAAACAAAGCAAGGAGAAGAAACAAAGAGAGGAAACAAGGAGAGGAGAGGAAAGGAAACAAGGAGAAAATAGGAGAGGAAACACGGGGAAGAGAGGAGAGGAGAGGAGACAAGGAAAGGAGAAGAAACAAGAAGAGGAAACACGGAGAGAAGAGGAGACTAAACAAGGCAAGGAGAGGAAATGAGGAAAGGAAACAAGGAGAGGAGAGGAAAAGAAACAAGGAGAAAATAGGAGAGGAAACAAGGAGAGAAGAGAAGAGGAAACGAGTGAAGGAGAACAGAAGAGAGGAGAGGAAAGGAAACAAGGAGAGAATAGGGAAGTAAATTCAACAAGAGACAAGAGACAAAAAAGGAAAAATGGAGACTGAGAAGATAGCAAAGTTGCTAAAGAAGAAAGAAAAAAGTGGAAGGAAAGGCAAGACAGGACAGAGGAGACGAGGAAAGGAATGAGGAGAAGGATATAACAAAAGATGAGAATAAAGGAAATGAGGACAGGATAGAAGATCAAAAACAAATGAGAGATAAGATTAGGCAAAAGAGATGATAGGAAAGGAAATCAATATGAAAAATGTAAAGAGGAAGAGTGAAAGAAGAAAGGAAATAAGCAGGAGAGAGGACAAAAGAGGAGGATATGAGGAGAAACATGAGAAAGAAAAACAGGAGGAGTGCTTAGCGTGAGACATTAGAAGAGGCAGAGAAACATATTTTCATATTTCAGCACTACAGTTTACAGAAGCAGGGGTGAAATTTCAGGCTGATGCAATCATTATTTTGGAGTTATGATGAATGACTAAATAAGAACCAGCAGAGAGAGAGAGGGAGAGAGGGGGGAGGATGGGGAAGAGACAGAGAGAAGTGGGCGTCAGATAATTGATTGTGGCTGGTGGGTGAACATACAGCTCTGAAATAACACGGTTAATAAAATCCTGCTCCTGAATCAGGCTTTGATCTCTGTGATGATTCATTCAAAAACTCCCCCAATGTCGCCGACCTGACACACATTTAACGAGCCAATCAGAGCAAGAAGAAAGGAACAAAACAAATATTTGCATTACGGTTTATCTCTTTTTTATTCTCAGTGTCCCTCGTTTTTCCACCTCTCTCTCTCATCTTCCGTGCCCACCCATCTCTCGATTCTCTCGTTCTTCTCTCCTTCAAATGTCATCCATCTTTTTTTTTTCCTTCTGTCCACCAGATCCCTGCTGGGGCTTGATAAATAAAAAGTCCACGGGTTGAGACACACAGTCAACCACAGAAAGAGACTGGACCGGCAGTGAGATCCCCTTCAATTCCCTCCATCCAAAATGTAAATCGAAACTGCTATTTATGCGATAATGACGGAGCTTTCACACAATCACAGCCCTTTTGTGGCAAAATGTTTCCAGTTTTGAGTTTTAGAGGAAAGTCCACTTCCTGAAATGATTGAGTGAAATGAGCCCAGCTCTAATGGAAACTGTCAATGACAATCAAACCACTGCTGGCAACAGACACACAGAGGGAAGATGGACAGGGAGGACATAAACTGGGCATGTTTGTGTGTATAGGAAGATGTATGTACTGTTTAAACTGGTAATACATGCACTTCTATTTGCATGTGTGGATGCATGCGGCATGCTGTGTGTGTGTGTGTGTGTGTGTGTGTGTGTGTGTGTGTGTGAAAGAGATTAATGAGCAGTGTCTGGATGATTTAGTGGTGAACTCTGCCTCATGGTCAACGCCTGCTGTGACCACAGCACAGGAAAACACACACTGTGAATCGGTGATTACTCTGTGTGTGTGTGTGTGTGTGTGTCTGCTAAACATATGAGTATATGGATAGACCAGGGGTGAGAGAGAGAGAGAAAGAGACATAGTGCCAGTTTCACAAAGATAGACTTTGATTATGGCTTCGATCAAACTAATTGTCCGACTTCACATAGATGTCTAAATTAATCCGTTGCACAAACTAAGCTGTCTAGTTCTTGACTATCTGAAGTAGGATTTGTTTGCCATGAATTCTGGGTAAATTAAGACTTTTTTTCAAACTGAAAAACATGGCTGACTGAGCAAACGTGTCAAACTAAATAACTTTGTGAAACCGGCCCTGAGAGAAAAGTGAGTGCACATGAGAGACAAAGAGTGGGCAAGCATAAAAACGAAACTAAACAAAAAATGAATTTCATTGTTGTTACTTTCTTAAGGAAAAAAAAAAAACACAGATATACCTCTCTGCAACACTTTTGGTTCTCGTCCTTCCCCTCTTTCTTTCCCCTCATTTCCCGTCACCTCTCTACTGTCTACTTTCGAATAAAGGCAAATACGCTCCCCACAGCCACCATAAAATGTAACAACAAAAAAGAATTAGTCAATTAATCAATTAGACAAAACATTTTGAAAATAAAATAATTTCCTGTACTGTTATTGAAATGTGATGATGACGGACTGTTACGTTATGTACTGCTCGCTTACTTTAGTTAAAATCAGTATCAGTATATTGTTGTTGGGGGCATGACAGGGGTAGATTCAACGTAAGAAAGCCTATAATATATAGTCATATAATTGTTATTCAGATTATTTTACTGAATCATATTGTTCCCTCAGTGCCCAGCAGTATATGTTCATTGCCCGATGTTGGTCCGCGGTCCAGTGGTTGGGAACTATTGTGGCAGACTGTGTATTCAGTGTTGGGGTTCAATTCAGTTTAAGTCAATTATGAAGCTGGTTTTCTGTCAAACTCTCAATGTTTTTTGTACTGAACTTATTTGCCACATAAAAACACATAACATACAACAAGAAAATACTACCAAAAAAAAACATTCTAAACATAATCCAATAATTGCGTTAAAAACATTATTCTTGACATTATTTTCTACACGTACATGTACAGAAACGTGTGTTGTCCATATTTCTATTTCCAACATTTTTAACACAATGCTTAGATTTGTTTGGATCTTGGTCTAAATTCAAGACGGGCATCAAGAAACATCGCAAACGAAGAACATGTAGCCTTGAGGAAACATCCAGGAACAGAACAAGGAATACTGACTGCATACATTTGCTGTTCTCACAGACTTAAAAGACTGAATTGTCATTTCAATCTGAAATTCAACGTGACTCAATACAAACTGAATTAACCCCAGCCCTCACTGCATAGCCTGTGGTGCCATATGGAGTCCATAAATAACCAACTTAAGTGTGTTAAAAACAGCTCACCACATCGTCCACTTACACAAATCAAAGATACACTGCTTAGCCAGCCATATGTTAGATTTTACGTCGAAGCAAATGTGCTGACCCCAAGGCTTAATCCTGCTATGACTATGTGTGTGTGTGTCTCCATGTTTAAGTCCAAAATGGCAACACTGGCTCCACACTGACAGTATGCTAATGTATGCTTATGCGCTGCGTTAGCCCCCGTGGGCTCTTCCACGCTGTCACATTACGTTAGCCAGTTGTTTCCTCCACTGCTGCAGAAAAGTCCAGCTCTTCAGCCTCAAGAGGAAGCAAGCAGTGGTGCTGCTATTTCAGAACAGGATTTAGCATGTTAAGTGTTGAGGGGAGAGGGACAAGATGGGAGCTAGCCTGTTAATTAGCATGTCAAGACCTTCCTCAAAGCAGGGGATAAAATTAGCTCAAATGCTAATGCTAATAACCTGGTGCTTTCTCCACCTCTTTCTCTCTTTGTCTTTCCCCCGCAGAACTGCTGCAGTGTTTCCCTAAACACTCTCAAAAACCATTTGGTGACCTAGATTATAAAGAAACAAGTGGAGACGTGCCAAAACCACTGCTGGGCTAGCTTCCATTAGCTAGTTTTCTGTGTTTCATGGAGTGCTGAGTGGGTAAAATTATTAATGCTGGCTGCAGCGCCCTGATGTCCAGGTGATGGTGATTGCTTGGTTCAGCAGGATTTTTCTTTTGTGCCTTTGTGAATATCCAGGTCAGAGGGAGTTGACATCATGTGGGGAACCTGTGCGAGATTTGGTTGGTTGGAGATTTACAGCCCACATCTAGAGATGT
Organism: Macquaria ambigua; assembly: GCA_008360985.2. NCBI lineage: Eukaryota > Metazoa > Chordata > Actinopteri > Centrarchiformes > Percichthyidae > Macquaria > Macquaria ambigua. The sequence continues at coordinate 114,834 of VMKM01001415.1, forward strand.
TTTTGGTAGACTGGTCCCTTATTGATAAAACCAGCTGGCCAACAATATCATAATATCCCTGACTTCAGTAGGTTGTTTTGAAGTCGCTTTATTTTACAGGTCTGTAATTTCAGAGTTATTTCCCAATAATTTGCAAGACATTTCTTGAAAATAACTAAGCATTCCTTTGCTAATTACAGGGAAAATAGAGATGGTGCACAATTGCTAAACCCCAATTGAATTAATAAATTAATTTCTAGTGTAACAGAGAGTATTTTAGTCAATGAACAGCAGGTCAGCTGAACATGAAAAATGTGAAATTTGTCTACAGACAAGCAAACAATTCAGCATATGGAGAGTAAAGTTTCCATTGAATAATTAACAAATACCTCCTTTGCTTTAAATGTAGCTTTTCTTTCAAGGTAATTCATATTTTCCCTGTATATAGTTATTTCCTGGAAACCTCCAAGGATCAGGTTAATGGTTGTTTTCTTAGGTCTTCCTCAGGTGCTAACACTTTAGCCATACAGTACTGCAGAAACGTATATAAAACTTATACCCTACATTTTTACATTCTTTTCTAAATCTACTTCTTCATTATTGCTAAAAAAACAAGTAACAGAAAAAAGGGAACATTCAAATAATCAATACCTCAACTTGATACAGGTCACCACTTCTTTTCTTTACGCTAGCTTCACATTAGCCACGCTAGCGTCTGTTCCGTTAGCTTCTCTCCCCTGTTTCTTTAATCTGTCTTGGTAAAAAAAGCTTACAAATAATACTGTCAATATTTTTAGCTAAATACTCACATACTGTACTAGCAAGTAAAATTTATGCAGCTTGTCATTTTAATAAAGATAAAACAACAGTTAATTTGTAAACATTAAACAGCTACAGCTCTGGCTTTGACAGTGCTACTGTGGCTAAGGCTCATGAGATATGTTGTTGATGCTAATGTAATATCAGTTATTTTATCGTAAAGATACACATTTAGCTTAGAATACGGACAAAACAACGCAGTATTGTGTTTCATATTTTCATTTAGTGTGGAGTCTGTTGAGTGACAGTGTTGTCATTTATACAGTTTTACATGTGACAGACATTGCTAGCCTTCTTAGCATCTTAGCAGTACATATTGTCCATGACATTCACTTGCTGCAGAGACAGTATTGTGTTTGGCCAGTTCCAAACAAACAGTGGGTTAGTTCTTGTTTAATTTTGCTGCATGTAAATTTTGCTTTAAAACCAGCAGGTGGGCAGAAGTGCTCAACCTTCACCCTGACAAAACCAAACCAGAAACCACCGCTCTGCATTTAGCCTGGGGGTATGCAGGCAGCAGTGCACAGCCGCACAGCTACACGGCCTGTACGCAGTGTGTCAGTCAAGCTTATACACACACACTCACACACACACACACAACCACACGCTGAAAGATTCTGGTAGCAGATACAGTAAATGCCATCACTTACATAGACACATACAAGATCACAGGCTTGCTGGGAGACACTAACCCCATTTGCTGCTTCATTAAACAACTATAAGATGACAGGAGTAGACTGCCAAGTTACACCGCTGATACGCATGAACAGTTACACATGCCAAACTGCGCTTTTGACGGCTTCATCACTGGTTAAATAGCAAAATAGCGACAAGAAAGTCTTCATACACACTGACAGAGTTCACGAGAATCATGACTGCAAGTGTCACACAATTAGGGCTTAGTACAAAAAGTGTGAAAGCTATTTCATTACAACAAATAAGTACCAGAGAGAGGGAGGGGGGGATATTTCTCGTTTCTCAAATTAGGGAAAAAAATTACTCAAGAACGTTTCCAAAAGACATTCAAGGGGATTTACTGCAAGCGTGTTACTGCCCTGTCCTCTAATCAAAGGCTTCCTCTTTCAATAGTTGGACAGCTTAGTGCCGGTTTACTCCAGAGCAGCTAATTTCAGCCCACTGGGCCATTATTAAAGCAGACGTCTGCTCTTTAGTGTTTATCTGCCCTACAAGCATATTACAGTGTGATGAAAACACAGACGGAGACAGTCACAGCGGGTTGTGGAGGGTGAGACTGCCTAAACTCAGTTAATCTACCTTAGAGGCTGACAGATATTCTTTACATGGCACAAAAAGTCAGCCTTCTTCTTAGTTATAAGCAGCATGTTGCTTGAAATTGTGTTTTTGACACAAGTTTATGTACCAATACCAAAACAAAACCATTTTTCAATACCTTATTTGAGGAATATAAACGTGCTTTTATACAAAAACAAGAGCATTTTAATGTTGTAATTCGTCAATGTGGAGCCAATTTTAGATACTTAGTATACTACCGGGTAGATTAGTAGTATAGTAGTGCATCATATCATATAAGCATATCATGTGTGTTTTTTTAACATAAAAAGTAAAGTAAGTGTCAAATAAATCAAGTGGAGTAAAAAGTACAATATTTATATTTCCTGAAATGTAATGAAGTAGAAGTATAAATTAGAATAATGGAAATACTGAAGTAAAGTACAAATGTGTCAAGATTGTACTCAAGTACAGAACTTATTTACTTTCCACCACTTGCTAAATCAATTTCAATTCAATTCAATTCAATTCAGTTTTATTTATATAGCGCCATATCATAACAAAGTTATCTCAGGGCACTTTTTCGAGTAGAGCAGGTCTAGACCGACTCTTTACATCACAACGAGCAACACTCATCAAGAATAATGCTATACATTACAGGAGTCACAGTATAAAAATTCATTTCTGTTTTGATTTCTGTAATCACACAAAGACAGAAAAATTAAAAAGATACAGGGCAGCACTCATGGTGTAACTTTGAGTCCATTTCATCACCTCTGTGTCTTCACTATCCATCTTTCCTTCCCTGTTTCTTGCTGTTAAACAGCATCTGGAACGGCAGAAATGCCTCCAAAACAATCTTTCAGATTGATTTCATGCTGTGTGGATTCCCCCAGAGGGTCGCCTGAGTCTGCTTTTAGACCTAAAGGTTTTTTTTTTGGTTTTTTTTGAAGGCTTTACTACTTCCCACATTCACAGAAGCTCTCAGCGAGATGACATCACAGCGCATTCCTCCGCTAGCTAGCAGGTGCAGCTCGGCTACACATGGCAGGCTGGGAAAACAGAGCGTGTGTGTGTGTGTGTGTGTGTGTTTGCCAGTTTTTCCTCTAGGTGTGCGGTCAGCCTTGAAAACACACACTCACACGCAGGAGAGCAGGTGCTTGTGAAGAGCAAGGTGTAACATTCATAAGATGTGACAAATGACAACATTGTGTGAGAGTGCGTGTGTGTGTGTGTTTGCATTCAGCTCAAGTGCGCTACCTCCTTAATCTGTTTGAGGCTGAGTTTTGTAAACTGCTGCTATCACGTGCGTCTGGACGTTCACAAGCCCTCATTAACTGGGCTAACTGGTGTTTGTCACGAGCAGCTGGGAGGTTGACTCATACAGTAACTGGAGGTTGCAAACGCTCGATCCTCTGCAGGAAGAGGGAGGAAGAAGAAAGGTTGTATTACTCCTTCATCACAGCCAAAATGTGTCCAAGTCATAATAATACAAAACTGGGAAAATAAGTAAATCCTTATATTTGAGAAGCTGGCACCAGTGAAAGTCTTTTAAACGATTAGTTGCTTTTCAAAACGTTTTTTTTTTGTCTAACTAATTGATTAATCTACTTATCGTTGTAGCACTACCCTAAAATAAAGCAAAATAAAGCTTGTTTTTACTGCCAATATTCAGCTGCTTGTGGAATTGGTATGTGATGTTTTTTTTATGTGCAACTCACAGAAAATTAAATAAATAAAGCATCAGTGTAGTTTTATTAAACTACCTAATAACATCAAGAAAGCCAGTTCTGAAAAAAAAAAATCTTCTTTTGTGGCTACATTTCTACAAACAGAAAGAAAGAAAACACACCCACACACATATCTCTGAATCTCTTGACTAAATCCCGAACTACTCCAAGAGACCAAGTACTACAATTGACCCAGACTTTTGATAAAATGCATCAGAATAAGGCACCATGAGTGGGTTTATCTGCGAAATCAAGGACCCTAAATAACGTGGACAAAGCTAATAAAGTCATTCTTTCTCTGCATCTCATTTTTATGACTTTCTCTTCTCTGTATCACTCCCCAGAATCTTGTCTTCCCTCTCATTCCTCTCTCTCTGTTTCTTGTCTTTCCTTCACTTCAGACACATAGGACGAGCCCTCCTTTCTAGGAAAAGGAGGTGGGGACGGAGGAGGAGTGCAGTTACATAATCCTGACAGGCCACACTGAAGGGGCCTCCTCATAAAAGCCAGCTTGTGTAGAAATGAGGTGAGTTTGTTTGGGTGACGGAGAAACAAAGAAATTCAATACAGCATTTGGATACGGCCTGGAAATATGCACATATTCTAGCAAACATTCACTAATATCTATGAGTCAAAACACACACACACACACACACACACACACACACACACCAAGCACTTCCTTCCTTCCTCCAGGCTTTTACAAAAGACCATTACCTTATTTCCTGTTTAAATGTTAACCTACCATCTACCCCATTTACTGGCTGAATATTCAGTACAGTCACTTCAACATACACAAACACAAAATAATTTCCAATTATGGTCTCCTGTTGTTTACTAGCTACATTGGTACTTACACAAAGATGCTTATCTGCCTTTTAAAACTGCAGGAAGAAGTTGAAGCCACATGAGCAAACATTTATATTTTCTCACCACTAAACTCCAGATTTAGTTCGACAAATACAATACACTTATTTTCTTGTTTTGCCAAGAGTTAGATGAGAAGATTGATACCACTCTCATGCGTGTACGCTAAATGTGAAGCTACAGCTAGGAGACGGTTAGCTTAGCTTAGCATCAAGACTGGAAACAGGGTGAAACAGGGTGAAACAGCTAGCCTGGCTCTGTACAAAGGTAAAAAACCAGCACCTCTAAAGCTCACTAATTAACACGTTATTTGTAGTTTATTTAAACCATACAAAAACCAAAGTGCAAGAACAACAAGTTAATAAAATTAATAAGCTAACTGCTGTAAGCTGTATTGATCTTCTCATCTCTCGGCAAAAAGGCGAATAAAACGATTTCCCAAAATGTAAAACTATCTCTTTAAAAACCATATTACAAATGATGCAGCACCTTATTCCTGCACAGGAACTTCATATTTTCCCCAAATGAGCTGATATTTATTGCATCGCTGCCTGCTTTAATTAACTGTAATTGATTAAATGGCAGATGTAGTGGGAGTTTATGGTGTGTTATCATGTATCATGTTCTGCAACTAAATTTGACCTTAATGGACAATTAAACGATCCAAAATAAGGCATGAATTATAAATACACGTATATTAAGTATAACGTGAATCACATCCGTTACATCATTTTTAGAGGGAACCAGCTTTGGTTTCAGCTTTCTGAAGAACCAGCTTCATCATGGCTCTCCATGTGGGTGTAGTTATTGGCTAATAGTGCGCTGCTATTAGGTGACACGCTGTGAGACGGAGGTTCGTTTCATGTGGTGAGCGCGAGCAGTTAACGTCACAGCCTAATGACTGGTGCTTGACGTGAAAAACCTTGCTCGCCAACGATCATCCAGTTGAGTAAATGCCCAGTTATTTATTGCCCAATTTGACCGCAGACAGGGTTTAAAACTGGGCAACGAGCTGATATTGGCCTGTGGATCCGCAAAAGGGTATAACAGACACGGCTGTAAAATATAAAAGGCTTATTCTGAATATATGTGGTTGTACTTGAGTGGGTTCCAGTACAACTAAGTATTTAATATACTCTACAGTGGAGAGAAATACAGCGCTGAAGGAAGACACAAGTGTGTATCATCGTTAAAGAACAAATGTGAGACGAAATCCAATGATCCCCATCCAAGCTTACATGTGCATGAAAGTAGTCATTTGTCTTCGCTACAGGGGAAATATTGGCACTTTCCAGAGAGAACATACTGTACAAAGACAGCATAGTCTCTCTGCATACATACTGTACATTCAGAATAATCCAGAGAGAGGCTAATGTGGGCTTTCTCTGTGCCTGAGGAACAGCGATTCTGTACATATCCAGGATGTGCCTGCATGAATGTACAGTATTAGTCATCTGCAGCTCTTGATTCTTGTCTGTTGTAGCTTTGTCAGGGTCATCCTTTCAACAGGGGCCCATTACCCCATTCACACACATGCACGCATGCTACACATTCACCCACACACACACACGCACACGCACACGCAAGAACACACCTCGGCAGTGCATCTTTACTACAGGACATCACAAACACACACAACATGAAAAAGAAAAGAGGGAAAGTCACGCTAGAGACACAGAATAATACATGACAAACACACACAAACACACACATATGTACTTCTGTGCTTGTGAGGACCCTTACTGACGTGGTGCATTGCCTCGCCCGTAACCTTACTCCCTTCCATAACCCTTACAATACTTTTTAAAAGTTGAACTGAAATTAATTTGTGGTTGTGTGGTATGCGTCTTAGACCGCAGGCCATTAGGACGTCCCACTGAACCTCATTCTTAACCTTAATCCTAAAACCGAGCTTTAAACCCCCCCAACAGCTCTTTGAAGATATGAGGAATTTCAAAAATGTCCTCACTTTCCAAAAACGTCCTCAGTCTCAAGGTCTAAAACTCTTCACAAAAGATCCGCACACACAAACAAGGTACATGGTGCAACATTACAATCACCTTTTACAACATTTAGCCAACACTTTTATCCCAACATCTCACATCACCTCTTCATGCCCCAAACTTGTGACCTTGTGGTGTGTCGTCAGTGTGTGTGTGTGTGTGTCATGTGGATTTATTTTTCAGTCTATGTGCTTAAATGCTTTTCTACAAACATTTAAATGCGAGTCCCACGCAGCCAAACACATTCTGCACACGTGTTGAGAAGAGTTAGAGACCACGTTGAGAAGACGATAACTCTCTCTCTCTCTCTCTCTCTCTCTCTCTCTCTCTCTCTCTTTCTCTCTCTCTCCATAAATGGCTGCTGTCACTAGAGTGCTCGGCCACATCTGGATCCCATTGGTTTCAGGAAGGGCTGAACACAGAGGCCCAATAAAAGCCTCCTTCCACGGCACAGGACTGTCAACAGGCCCTCATACCACTCAGCGAGGAGGTGGAGAGAGGGAGGGAGGGAGAAGGAGAGAGAGATAAAGAGAGAGGAAAGAGAAGGAGAGGAGGAGGAGGAGGTGGTGGAGGAGGACAGGCACAAAGAAATTAAGGGAGACATAAGAGGTGGGAGAAGGGGAGAAAAACAATAAGGGGGAAGAGGTAGAAGAAGGAGAAGGGAGAAGGAGGAAAGGAAGGTGATCAAGGGGAGGTACGCGACAGAGAGGAGGAGGATGAGGAAGGTAAAGACAGAGAAAGGTAGAAAGAGACACAAGTTCTGTTTCCATTAATATGTGGTGCACAAGAGATTTTCTGAATTTTTTGCAAAATAAAATGTAAATGTTGTATGTACGTGTTTCCATCAACTCCCTTTATGAGAATTTATTGCAAACTTAATCATAAGTTCCTTCTTTCATTTTAAAAGGAACTGTTTGACACTTTCGGAAATGCATTATTACTTGATTTGATTGGACGAGAATATTAATTCCACTCTCATGTCTGTACGGTAAATATGTAGCTGGAGTCAGCAGCCGGTTAGCTTAGCATAAAGACTGGAAACAGGAAAACAGCTAGCGTACAAAATCCGTACAACAAGTGTAAAAATGATTTGGTTTTTGGGTTTGGGTAATGTACTAGACTATTTCTTGGCCGTGCACAGTGAAGTCTTGTTGTCACTGTGAGGCCAGGCTAGCCGTTTCCCCTTGTTACCAGTCTGAGCTAAACTAACCTGCTACTGGCTGTAGCTTCGTATTTACCCTACAGATATGAGGGGTATCCATCTTTTCATCTCAGTCTCAGCAAGAAAGCAAATGTTGAATTATTCCTTTAATGAATCAGCCAATGAATGAATTAAAATGTGCATAAAAACAGATGGATGGAAACCTACAGAGAGACAGAGAGAGATACAGGTCTGTATTTCACTCCACCTGATGAAATGTTTATTACTCGACCAGCTCTGAACAACTGGCTCCAGAGAAGTGTGTGTGTTTGAGTGTGTGTGTGTATTACTAATGTCTCTGTCAGTCCAGCCATACATCATAAAAGCCCTAGCTTCATGCCACAGTTAGCAAGTTGTGTTTCAACCTCTGCTACAAGCCCTCAAATAAAAAACAACAGCCTTCAAAGAAAAATATACACCTTTCAACAAACATTAAGACGCCTAATCGACCCCAAACCACCACCGCTTCGATCCAGCGCTCTGACACACCACAGCTTCGCAGCGTTTGGCCAATCCTGAGTGTTTCTGGGAGTGTGCTCGGACCTGGCGGAGAGCCTGCAACGCCGCACGGTGTGACTGACAGAATATGTAACTCAGCGTGCGAGGTGGTGTGGGAAAATCCCACGACTGAGTGTGTTGAAGTGTTAATCCCTCGAGAGCTGGACTCCTACATGCTGCAGTGTGAGTGTGTGAGTGTGTGTGTGTGCAGCAATAAGAGATGATTAATTTGGGGATTGGGTGGAAGGAGAGTGTGCGTGTAGTGTGTGTGTGTGTGTGTACGTTTTAAGCATGTATGAGACTATAAAGGCTGTAAAGAGCAGTATATTTGTGCTACCAAATGGTCAATATTTACCTGTAACTGAATTACAAAACATTATCTTCTGAGAATCACTTGAGTTTGCATTTGCTGTCCTGAGCTGAAAAACATGCATTTCAAATGTGATTTGTTTTTTCTACGATTATTTGGTCCCCTGTGATTTGAGAAATGTCTCTGTCTTTCTGTTAAACAAGTATGTTCAAATAGCCACTGAAAAAGTTGTAAACAAATCTTTTAAGTAAAAAAAATTAAAAAGTCTTTATTGATATTTTGACAAACACATCCACACCACCACTCTACCACTCTTCCTCTTTAGATACACATGGTTTTCTCCTCACAGCAGCAATTTTTTGCAATTTTACGCCGCATTCAGTGAGGAGAAACCATGTGGTTTGTATAGACTTGAAGTATTTGTACATGTGTTTGTGCGTACATGCTTGTGCTTTGTTTACTGCAGGTTTTGCAGAGGAAGGGAACACTAGTTACAACCTGAGGCGTTTCCTCTCTCTCATCTTCCTCCTCCACTACACTCGTAAATTCCCTTCATTAACTCAGTTCAACAGGCTTTAGCGAGCTCATTGTTGCTTATTATTTCCCTGTCAGCAGTGCTTTCCAAGTACTACTGTTTATAAAATATACAACAGGGGATTTAGGCCCATCTTTGTCACATATAACATTTAACACATCTAAAGAGCAACTCAGACATGCACTACAGACATTTACAGATACTCTATATAGTACACAAACTTTCACACAATAGCTGTGGCCTTAGCAGATTAAAACAGCACAGGGAGTGTCGTTTAAGAGGCACTCTGCAGTTACAAAGGGGTATGTGGAAAATTGTGAAGCTCAGCTAATTTGAAAAAACAGAAATGATGATTTGATAATATATATCCACATTTTGTGTTCAGGAGAAAAATCAACACACAAGTAAGTTTACAAATGTGTGTGATGCTGCTCTTTATAGTTATTGACACAATAACCTACCAACTATGGTAGTCTGACTGCACAAGACATGCCTCAGTTTTCCACCAAGTCAGTCAGCTGTAAGTTGATTAAGACTGCAGAAAGACTAGCTGGAAAAAACAACAAAAAGCTAAAAGTAAAGATACTGTAAATGGTTAAAACAACCAGTTTCTCTCACTCCAAATGGCAGTAGTACAAATGCAAACTCAGCCAAAACTACTAAAAAATATTATTGAACAATACCATAAAGCCATTTCTTCTATCAAAGGGGTCTGATAAAGTGGTACTTAGGCCCAACTGATAGGGCTGTGGGGGTAGTTGGACATAAAAGGTTGGGAACCACAGGCCTTAGCTTGGTCTGAACGCAGCCTTACATCTTAAAAAGTGTGATTGGGCTGAATGAATGATGAAACACTTTCGCAAAGGCAGGACACACACAAAAAAAGGGCCACGGCATCAAAATCCGCTGTAGCCTCATGAGACAGAGACGGAGTAGCACAAAGAACCTCATCAATCATGTCAGGACTGTTTGTGCCTGAGAGGTCAAACAGGGAAAGATTACCACTTCAGTCAGAACAGCAGAGTCATCCTCTATCTTCAGTTGTGGGTTGAAACCTCGTTTCTACAACAAGAACCTCACATCACACTCTTACCACCGCATCACATCACTCTGCCATATCTGGTCGCTATAATTCATGTCCGTCGCCTTCTTCCCCTCATTAACCTGATTCAAGAGAAAAAACGTTCTCCACTTTCACACACCGACAGTGAGATGACGATACACACTTTGCAGTATGGATGCTTGCTGGGTGCATGCAACTGGCAGCTAGCCGGGCCTGTGCTTGCACTTTATGTAACTGTTATAAGGTTATCATTTCTCGCCCTTCAGTCCGCTGACAGCTTGGATGAACAAGTATGTTTGAGTCGGCAAAGCCAACTTCGTGCCCGGCCAGCAAAAACACAAAGTTGATGTGAGAGTTCAAACTAAAATAAAGGAGCTGGATGGGAATCAGAAGGGACTAATAAGGGAATAATGCATTAAAATGTCACTTCAGGGACAGACATACAGTATATATAACATCGGAACAGGTGCGGTCAATGGTGGACATCAAACTTGTGACCTTTAGGTGAAAAGATACTTTGACTGGCTGAGAAACGTCTGTGGAGTGACAGTGGATACGAAACTCTCACGTCCACCAACAAGCCGCCCTTGAGCAAGGCATGTGTTGCATCAGTTTGTTTAGTGACCGGCTCTGTAACCATCATAGTGCTGCTGTGGAAGTACAAACAAGTCAAGCAGACTAGCATCTACAGCCATGCTAGCAGCTTTGTGAGGCTGTACTTAAAACTAAATGCTAACATCAGCATGCTAACATGCTCACAATGACCTTGGCATCAACACGCTGATGTTTAGCAGGTAATGTTTAGCATGCTCACCATCTTAGTTTAGCATGTTAGCATGCAAACGTTTGTTCATTAGCACTAACTATTTTGTCATAAACCAAAGTAATGGACAAATAAAAACTTTGACCTTATGATGGCGCTAGAATCGATCATGAGAGGTGAGATTTCATGGTAATTCATCCAATAGTTGTTGAGACATTTCACCAAAATAAAAAAAAAATGTCAAACTCATGTTGGCACTACAGGAAATGTCAGGGGATCACCATTGTCCTCTGGTCCAGACTGAAATATCTCAACAACTGTTGGATGGATTGTCATGAAATTTTGTAAAGATATTCATGGCCCCCAAAGTGGTAGAGCAACCAACCGACCGACATTGCCATCTGCAAAGCCATGTCGCTAGCGTGGCAAAAGACATTATCTTTAAGACTAAACACTAGGAATAGCAGCAGCTTTCCATATTCACGTCAAATCCTTCTGGAGGAGAGCTCACTACCTCTTCAAAAATACAGCTTTCGAATTTATGAGATAAACATGGTGGATTTATGGATACTTTGGCTAACAAGTCCAGTTTCCAGTTTGGCCATTTCCATGCCCAAACCATATTTCACATTGTCCAAAAATACAAATAAATAACTCCAGCTTTAACTGAGAGTCATTATTGGTCATAACTCAGTGAACGGCAGGTTAAGAGCCAAAATGGCAGCGGCTTGTGGAATTATCGTCCGATCTCATGGATGTGGTATTGTGTTACCAAAGTGCCAGGGGAAGGAAGAGTGGGGAAGCTGAATTAGCGCTCTGTACGAACAGTGGATTTGGCAAACTAATTCAATAAAGGAGCATGGCATTTCCTCCTGTCTTATCTCTGCCTGTCCGGGGAAGGAAACATCGGAAGGCACCTAAAGAGAGACTCTTGTCTTCCTGTGAGACTGCTCTATTTCCTCTTTGTCCATCTGAAAATTAGAGTTTTTCTCTGGAAACTGAGCAGCTATTCATTCTTTTTTTTTTCCTATCTTCACCTCTCAAGTTTTTCTAATAATAGGCCACTCTTCCCCCTTTTTTTCTTTCTTTCCTTTGCCTCTTTTGGCTGCCTTCACTTCTACCTCTCTCCCCTATTTCCAAGCTTCATTATCTTCTTTGTCATGCACTTCTCTCTATCTTATCTCTTCCTGTCTCGACATGTTTCAGACTTCAGGACGATGCTTCACCCTGCGATACAAGCAGCAAGATGTATTTTTACATCAGGCGGCAGCCACCGATGCCGCAAAATATGCACGCCGCCAATGTGCAACAGTACAACAGGCCACTGGAGCGCTCACCACCGCATGTAATCCCAAAACCAACACACATATAAAACACACTCACACAAACACACACTCAGAGTCGCAGAGCAAAACGCCGCCCCAGATCCTCACAACAAACTCACAGTGTTCATTAAAGTAAATCCACGTTTCCCATAAAAACAACAGCTACACCACAGGATCATCCAAACTGCTGCTAACAAACAACCGAGCCATGATGGTGCAGCGAAGGCAGCATCACATCTATGTTTATCTGAAGATGGATATCGAAGAGCATGTTCCCAGTGGGCGGTGGAGAAAACAGGCATGTGTTGTCCTCTCTACACAACACACTGCATCTCCCAGGTGCAGAAACAGCAATACAATTTGTGATTACACCCCAAACTTAGCACATTTTTATTGTGTTGAAAAGTGACTCATCCTTTTAAAGAAGAGCAACAAAACATACCCAAAATGTACACCAGTACTCTGATTGCTGGGAGTGATCAGCCTGAAGCAATTGCCACGTTTACATAGTTTAAAGTAGCACAATATATCTTACAATCAATTTTACATGGATTCATTAATAAAAGTAATGTTTAATGATTATAAAGTCAGAATAAATCATGAGACAGAGCAGAAAACTAGCAGCACAATAACCAAACTGAACTCTGTTGAAAAGAAACAACTTCACCAAAATCTCTCTATGGAAGATAAAAAGGAGACACATTTTTCTCTCTCTCTATTGTTTTATTTACTCTTAGAAGTAACATTTTTATTTTAATTGTAAATTAAATTGTAAAATTGTAAATTTATTTTATTATATGTTCATTTATTTTTTTTTTAGACATCTGTAATGTACAGTGAGGGTTTTCGTATTTGTCAGTGTGTCTGCTCCATCGATCAGTATTTACTCAAGTTTTATATCACTAAAAATGACCATCATGCACATTTTAGCACATCCTGCTTAGTGAGAGACGTCCAGTGATTTTAAAGTGACACTCCTCTGTCATCCTGCTTGACCTCTGGCCCAAGAGAGCCGCTGTCGTTAGGATGAAGCAGGGCTGGTTCAGTGTTTACTGGGAGGAAGCGGTAAACGGCGCAGACTGCAGCAGACCTGGCCTATTAAACACCTTAAAAAGGATCTTTGTGGAAGTCAGAGCGCCAAGGGCACTCAGACACACTTCTTCATGCCGTCTGTTTACAAGGTGAATGAGCTGCTAAGGGGGTGAGAGGCGAAAGGATATGGTAGGAGAATTGTTTTGCCCCTGAAGGAAGCGTTTCTGCCGCCGCACTGCTTTACTTCTGAGGACTGCGGAGATGGCCTTCAAGAAGAGTAAAATTTGTCGGCGTTACCAGCCTCATCTCGATTTCACTAAACCCCCGAAACTGGGGCACTTGGGAGCTCGCTCGCTTGGAAATGACTCTCTCGCTCTCTATTATTTAAGCGAGGATTTCACCCTCCTCATCCTCCTCCTCCTCTCTTCCTTCACTCCCACTTTCTTTTTATCTCCCTCCTACCCCCCATGTGCCCCCGGTGCTGTAGTCGGGTGGGTGGGATGGAGAGAAGATGAAGGCAGGGAGGCAGGGGGCTGCAACAGAGCACTTTCATCTTCTCTCTGCAGGGCTGTTGCATCGGGGGGAAGACACAGCGAGTGGCTGCAGTGATACAGCAGAACATCGGTGCTGTAACTTACATAGTTTTACCCAGCAACTCCTATCAGTTATAACATTTTACTTAACCGGGTATTGTAAGACATGACTGGGCTTTACAACAATCAGGTCAAGCAACATGCGCAGTTACACAGTTTGTTATTACAGAAACTGTTCATTGTTAGCATTCATAAGACTCTGCTTTAAACTTTGACCAACCATATTCACATGAGATAATGCAGTGGACAAATATAACAAGTTACATTTTGGGGATGTTTGCCTTTGTTTTCATTTTCAAATAAGCCTTTTATAATACAATAAAATTGGGGATTAGTTTAAAACTAAAAAGTTGCCAGTTTGGGCCATATATTTTACTTTTCGCTGGTGCTAGAGGGTTGGTCAAACACTCAATATTATTACTAAATTATGACAAATATTATATTAATCATGACCTCTGCCCAGTTATGCTACAGTCCAGCGCACCTGCAGAGCAGTCAGTCGCCTCAGACTTAACTCCTATAACACGTCAAGTCTCTGCTTTTACTGTTAAGACTCAAAACGTTTATAATCTTCTGGGATGTGGAAACAGCAGATAATGAAATAAAAATTGTGCATCCTAATTATAGTTCAGTAATCAAGTCTAACGCACTGCAGAGTGCCTCTCACATTACCTGTTCAGGTACACCAAACAGCAGAAAGACACAGTTAGCGACTAGCTGGTGAACACAGTGGAGTATGTAGCAGCTAAAGAGCCAGATGTTTTTCTCAGGAGTTGGTGGAGACCAAACCTAGACTTACATTCACCAGGTGAACTCCAAATGAATGCTAGTGTTGCTCCGTAACTGCTGGATATGTAAATAAGCAACTGTTTGCTAACAAGTTCGCCATTTCAACATAAAAGGTGATGGTATGTAAATGATGTGTTCACAACTGGCCAAAAAAATCAGTTATTGCAGAGTTAAATTCATTCTGATTGATTACGACGCACATTTTTAATACAACCAGACTGTTATTCTTATAATTAGCAGAATAAAAAGAAATGTCAACACAGCTTGTGTAAGCAAATGGACCCAAACTCTCCCAGTAGCACCGCAGCAGCCTGAGAAAGTTCATCTTAATCATTGAGGTATAATAAAGTCTGTAGTGCGTTGAATCCAAAACACTTGACTGGAGTTTTGATCTGCAGCATGTTATCTCAGATTGTAGATGCTAATCTCCATAATGTAACACACAACTCAGATTTCTTTAAAACTACAGACTTTTCTTGTGATTCAGCAAACATGCAAAGAAACTTCCTCAGCGGCACTATGAACAACCTACTACATTACCAGAGTTTATGGCAGCAGCAGCGTCAGTCAGCTGCGCGTTCATGGTCTATTAGATTAAATGAAACTTTAATGATACCCATGGGGGAAATTGGGTCATTGCACCAGCAGAGAACAGGATATAGATCAGAACAGAACAAATAGAGTGCATTTAGGATAATACAAGATATGATTAAGGCAAAAAAAAATTTTTTTTAAAAAACGTAATCAACAGCATCAGTCCACATTCACAGGATCTAAACTTTTCTTTTTAAGGAGCACAAAACAGGAACAGATTAGGCCAAAGACTAGATTTATATGAGTGATTAATGCAATAAGATGTGACTTATTTCAATACTATGCAACAGAGACTGAGAGTTATGTGTTTTTATTATGCAGTGTCTTATTCTGTGACCTTAAAGTTAATGAAATTATCTTTAAATTGAACTAATGTATATCTAATTTTGCTGCAGGATACAATAGCACCAGTAGCTTTCCCTGCATCATCCACAGGAAGAGGAACAGGAACTTGTGAGCGAAGCCAGGATTGATTAATGTAAGTAAAAGTACTATAGAGGGTTTAGTAAGCAAAAGTGTAGAGATGTGAAAGAGGAAGATGGTAAATAACCAATTTGCTGCAGGAATGAGAAGTGATGGTGCAGATATAAACACTAAACACACAGAGCAGCTTTGTATGCACAGAGCATCAAATACAGCGACGGTACAGTCGACACACACAAACAGGTGTGTGTACAATAACATCCTACAATCACCTGTCAGGAACAGCAGCTCTACTGAGAACATGTTCAAACTTCCTCCAGCCACTCCCGGCCTTTTCATTCACCCACCCACTCTCCCACTCAGCAGGCCACTCTCAATGGCACATCTGCACCGTTCATCCCATCATTCATTTACCCACAACAGCCTGCTTTGCTGCTTTCAGCGGCTAGACCAAACGTGACTGTGCTTCATTTGGTTACCAAGCGTGTTTCAACACAGACTTGTTGAAGCCTGATGGATGGAGGCTTCATGTTCAGGTGCTTCATGTGTAAAGTTATGTTTTGGGAAAGCGTACAAAAGACGAGTGATTAGGCCTTGTATTGTCTGAAGCTCTTTTCAGTAACCCAGACACACAAAGACAAAAGCCAACCAGTGTGGGCTGCACACAGACCGCTCATGATGACTTCATGCCAATCTGATAACATGACGATTACTCAACTGAATGTGCAGTTTGACTAAAAGTTACGGCTGCTATTATCTACTTCAACAAGCTGCTGTTTCTTTATACACAGACCTCGCTGTAAACAGATTTCACTGGAACTACTTTCTACTGATTAAAAAGTCCTTATGAAGACTCTTTATGGTTTATGGCATTTTCTGTAGACTATTCAGACTTACAGGGACATTTTTTGTCGTTCGTGGGTTTGTGGGTTGTCAGTGAGTGAGTGAAGGCTGAATTATCTCAACCATTATTAGATGGAACAAATTCCACCTCCCAGCAGCTCAAAAGCTCACTAATTAAAACATGTTGTGGTTTTATGGGGGATTATGAGCCGGACTATTTTTTGGTCGGGAGCAGTGACTTCCTGGAGTCTCCAATGGTTGCTAAGCTAGATGCTAAGCTAACTGGCTCAAGATACATATTTAGCGTACATGAGAGTGGTACCAGGATGTGTCTGATTCAGTAAATCATCATTCAATTGATCCAGTTATTAATCAGAGCACTTTCCTTTCGGGGAAACCCTGACTATTCTATATATATAATGTAAAGTCTAATGCACAGTTTAATGGCACTTAATGTTTGTCCTTATGTTCCAAAACCTACCAATAATCTTGAAGACGAGATACTGAAAATAAAAACTGGGAAACATAAATGATTTGTGCTCCGCTTCCTTGCCTCGCTTTCGTAAAGTTCTTTGTAATTGTGTTTTGAAAATGCTATTTACAGCGTGGATATACGGGTTTAAATGCCCACATGTGATGCACACCAATTTGGAAAAATGTTATTTTATATAATTTCTGAAATCTCTCTGAGCAACACCATATGCTGCAGTCATGCACCAAGGCTACCAATTAGTCTGAGGCAAACCTTCCCCAGAAACTCACAAACAAAAGCTGAATTTGCTTTCTTTAGAAACTTAAAATAACTCTTCAAAGGGTGGATCTCAACCGCAGAATACAGAGAGAAAAGGTAATGAGTAGCATGCTGTGTTTTTTTGTGTGTTAGAGACCAAATGAGTAAAACAGGACAGATGTAAATTTAAACGCTGAAAACTTTCTAGGAAAATGAAGATAAGAACAGACGACCCTTTCTCTTTTTTGATTGATGAGGCTTAATTAGATTAAATTTGATTGATGACAGTCCAGTTAACGGGTTCAACTAGACGAGGTCACTAACGCAGATCTAGTTTGCTCAATTGCTCCCATCATCCCAGATGGCCTCGTGTCCAAGTACGAGTCCTAATATCTGTAATCTCATCTGTGCCTGATTGCTGTGACACCGCGTAAGCAGGCTCAGATTGAATCAGGCCCACTTGGACTATCAATTTCCTGTCGCGAGCCTTTCACTAAATCTAGTGGGTGGAGACGTGTGGGGTCGGCAAGAAGGGAAAAAGTGACACGAAGGAGGGATGAAATGTGACGACTTCTTCCACTGTCAGAGCATTTGACCTTTGCAACTTCAGGGTTAGCAACAGCAGAATCCCCCAAAGTCACTGAAAGATATAAAGGATAGGAATCATATTTATAAATCATCAATCTAGGTTTAAATCAATGTTGTTATTACAGTCGGATAAGCCAAACATTTTTATTCAAATTAGCTGCCTTCTTGAAGTATGTTCGACCTCTGATTAAGTAAAATATGTTGCACTTAATTCCTGCCGGGTGCCATTTTCTTTGACACTACTGTATTGTATATTTTGTATTAGAATCAGAATCAGATTTATTGCCAAGTAGGTTTTCACATACAAGGAATTTGCTTTGGTATATTGGTGCATACTGTATATAAGCATAGTAGAGAAAAATAAAAAAATGTATATACATTAAATTAAGCAAATAAAAAGCGAGTACTGTAAAAAGAATCCAAGAATATAAATAGAGAATAGAAAAATCTGCAATAAAAATGTGAAGAAATATTATAAAATAAAACAAAATAAGAACAATATATCAATATATCTTTTATGAAAATGAAGAGCTGTACAGTTTGTGCAGGATGTGCAAAATATTAACTAGGGATGTGTAAATGTTCACAGTGTGGAGTAAAAACAATATGTGCACTGTACAAAGATGATAGTCTAAGAGATGTGCGTTAATGTAACGATGTTTGTACTTAGTACTACACAACCATGGTCTTGAGTCCATAAGAGATGAATCTGAAATAACGATTTCACTAAGAAATCAGCCCTACTGTCTCAAACAAATGATTACAACAATCAGTCAATACTTCAGTAACGTGAGTGCATCTCGGTTATTGGGTGAATGTGGAAACCCTGTGCTTGATGACTTGGCTCAGATACAGCATTTTATACACGAGACAACCATTAAAACATTGCTCAAAGAAACAGTGAGCATATTAGAAAATAAGTAACAGACACAGATTAAGAAATGTAGTCTGATAAAATAGCAGAAAATAATCTCCCGGGCTGCAGAGAGGAGCGAGAGCAGAAGAACTTGGCCGCTGATATCACGTTGAACCTTGTCCAGGTCAACTATACGACCACAGAGCAGTTCGAGTACACCGTGTGCAGCTGTCTGCGGGGATAAACGCACACTGTACTGAGCTTCCTGAGAGAGGAAAGCGAGAATGCTCCAGAGAAAGACCGAACAAGAAGGAGATGGGGATAATCCAGCGAACAGATGTTTGGGAGCACATCGAAAGAGCGCTCGCTGCCCCGAGGATACGGATTATAGGGATGGAAGTGCTAACAGGAACATAGAGGGCCTGAGGTGGCGGGCTACGTGATTAGCCAGCACACACCCACGAGCTAGCTAGCCAACGCACGGCTATTGTTAAGCCACATGTAATGAAAGCAAGACTCATTCTGCTGCTGCTGGAGAAAAGATGGGATTTAAAGTAGCTCTGGAAACGCAATGCACAAAAGTAGTCTGCAGAGGAAGAAGTAGTATGAGAATACAAAAGTAGGACGTTTTACCCAGAAATAAGGCCTTGATCAAACCTCTGCCTGTACTTGGTTATTACTAAATCAAAAGGGGAGTAGCTTCATCAGTCCAACAGCCATGTAGCATCTACAAAAGATGAATGAGAGCTGATGTGACCATTCACTGAGGGAAGCACTCCCTCGTGCACAGACCTACTGTGTGAAGTGCCTGTGCAATAAAACCGGCAGAGACCAGTCCTGATAGCGGAGAGCTTTTGGATGTCTCATTGTGATTTAAAGACCAAGGACACACTCAGTCGTGGGTGAACGTCTCCTATTCCCCGGCTGCTGGGAGAGCTGACTGCTAACACGTTCTGACAGGCACCTCTCCTCTGCACAGAGGTTAGCACCACACACACACTAATACTAACACACATACACAGAGCAGTGTTTCCCTCATTCAAGTGGGAATAAAAGCAACTCCCCTACAATACGCACGCCTCGAGCGAAGGTGTCGTAATGCATGCTTCCTTTGCCAAACTGCCAGCCTTGTCACAGGCATTACAGTTTTCATTTGGTCTGTCAGGTTCAGTGGGTTCACCCACAGCGGCCGTGGTTCTGTTACTGTACAGTAAGTGTGTCAGGCTTCATGGGATTTAAAGCTTTAAAGTGAGTAGCTGTCTCCGATCCCAGGGTCTGTGGTGCTGGGCAGCTTCTCAAGCCTTTACACACTTAATGATACACAGGCCTTTGAACACACACTTTAAAAACCAGAGGGCCGAGGCACTACCTGGAGCCATCTATCAGCCACAGGAGACAGGTCTTGTCCCTGAGGGCCTGGTTAAGAGCAGGGGGGGGGGGGCATCTGGATGGGAACCATCTGGTAAAGGGGGGTCTGCTTGGCTACTTATACAGCAGGCAGGCAGGCAGGCAGGTCTGCTGGCCACACCGCCAGAACAAAAGCAGGCTGTAATCTGGCCCTCGCGGCCCCACAGGAGCCCTCGGCCTGTCTGCCCCCAGACACAGAACCACACAGCTGGGGTCAGTCTCCAAGCCTCAGTCAGTCCTCAGGAGGATTTGAGGCATGGGTGTAGGCTTCTCTTACGGGAGCCAGGTTCACCTATAGTCACGTCTGAAGCAGGGACGAGCTGCCTTATTGTTCACATGACAACAAAATGAGTATGACAAACAGACTCCAAGCCAGTTGCCGGTTCACTGAGAGTCCTACTGGATAGAAAGTCTTGTGCCTTTCAAAATGTCCTTGAAATAGACAAGACCCTAAATCATTTACTGAATGTGTATGAATGTGTACCAAAAAATCTGGAGGTAAATAATGTCTGTTTCCATTGCAGAGCATGAGGTTTCTGGATAAACTTACCATTTTCTTTTTTGTTCAGATTTATGAGCCTGTGTGGAAGTCTGTCCAGCTTACATCAGAAACAAGGATGAAGTAAACGTGTCTTTTCTTCCCAACTCATCTTCCCTTGACAATTTAGAAGTCTTTCTTTATTGTTGATGATCCAACATGACGTCAAGGATCTTTATTGTCACCACCATGTATGGCCTGATATAACGTCTGAGCTGTTTGAGCTATAGAGGACTTCTGAGGGACTTGACCTGAAGAGAAACAGCTGGTGAATTATTGTGTATATTCTACAATAACTTTATATACTGTTCCCATTTCTAAGCTGTCCTTAGTAAGATTACCTGTTAGGTGCTGAATCACTGGTTAATTAAGAGATGAATCGGGTGATGTGACGAAACCTCCAACCTTGTCTCATGCAGGTTAGTTTTGACGATCATAAGCACAGAGTGACAACAACAGATTATAATCTGCTAGCTGTGAAAACCTGTTAGCGATCTCCCTGCCACACACAACTGTCTGCAAACACTCTGCATGACTAGTAAAATGTCTGACTTGATGTGCAATCAGTGTGTCCAAAACCAGGCATTTTTAAGGACTACGTAGCACTAAAAGACAGGTAAGAAAAGCATTGATTTAATTCAAACATACAATATTTAAAAGGAAAAGGCGGGCGATATTCTTTACTTTTGTTATTGTCAACATGTCTGATGAAAAAACCAAACACAACAATGTGTAAGTCTGTCTCTCAATACTTTCCGACTTCCTCAGCCAGATCATTTGCTCATTTGACCAAATGAAGATGTAAATCTTTAAAATACGTGTCATGAATATATAGTTTCATTTAAAAAAAAAAAGGCTAAATAAATTTCTAAAACAGCTGGGCACTAGTTTTTAGCAAACGTTACTCAGACTGGAGTAAATAGCACATTTGTTGGGGACGATTTAGCGGCGGATTAATACACGTTTGGTGCTCTGGTGAGTATTTACGGCAGCAGGACGGTGTGTGTGTAGTCAAAATATCCTATAGTGGCCATTTTTGTGGTAATAGTTTTTGGACAGCAATGGAGCTCTATGGCACAGAGGAATAAACTACAGTAAATTAGCCTTTAGCTACAAAAACAGTACTTGTTAGTGGGATCACCTCATTGTTGGTTTTGGTCTTTTCACGGGATTTATTGACAATATGAAAAATACAGAATATCACCAGACTTTAATCGTTTAATCGCTGCAAAACGGGTAAAGTTGACCTTTTAAGTTCACATTAAAACTCTCAGCACAAATTCATTTCCTGTAAGTCTGATCTTGAATAATCAAACACAGTCAAATTTCACCTCGTGTATATATTTAGTTATCTGAAACTCAATAGGGTGCAGTGTTGAGGCCGGGGACAGAGCATCTGAATATCACCTGACTGCACAACAACAACCGGACCACCAGACACAGAGGCCATGTCCTTCCCATCAGCCTGCCAGCTGTCTTCCCATCAGCGCTATCCTGCTGTACAGGCATATCTACTGTCGCTTGGCTCAAATTACACACGACTGCACTTACTGGCCATCTGCGGTGCGTTATTAAAGGCCTTTTCATGACGAGAAATTATTCCAGCGGGCTATCGGAGCATATATAGAGAATTGTCAGATGATACCGCTGGCGTGATGTAATGCTGACCGGCTGTGTCTGTGTCTGCACCGCTGTATTTCTGAGAAGAGTCACACAGTGGGTCCAGCGGCTACAAAGGGCCGCACTGTAGCCAAAAGGTCACAAGACTGATCCCTGCAGCAGCCGACGTGACCATCGAGAGCCGAAGGCCGTCAATCAAGACAAAAAAGCTCTTATGTGCTCGGTCACAGTGAGTCGGCTCGCTGCTGAAATTGTTTAGTGGAGAAGGAGACTGTTGTGTTGTTCCTTTAAAGCCACGCACACGCACGCACGCGCACACACACACACACACACACACACACACACACACACACACATCCTACTGTGTCCTTGAAAGAAGAGCAAAGTCTGGTGAAGGTGAATAGAGTCAAGTTGCTGTCATAAACCAGGGTAAAGACGCTCTTAAAAACTAAATGAAATACAAGTAGGGGTAGGTATTATAGCTAAAATCAATATCAGGATATTAATAAGTAGAGCTGAAGTGATTAGTCGATTAATCAATAAGTCGAGTCCTTGTTTTTTATGTGCCAAGTAACTACGTTGGTTTTGCCACAGTTTTCTACATCTTCTCACATTGCTTTGTTTCTCTCTGGGTTGTCTTTGTTGTAAGGCATTTTTTAATCTTGGTAAACTGTAAAGCAAATAAAACCATTATCATGATGTAAATATGTGAACAAGTTTAGGTCCATTTGTACTTCTTCTCAGCTATGAATGATAAGGTGGTATCTGGATTTGTAAGGCCATTTGTTTAACTTCACATTTATTTATTTATGTCTACAGAATATATTAGGGCTGCAACTAACGAATATTTTCATTAACGATTAATCTGCTGATTTTATGCTTGATTAATGTATCCCATCACCATTTCTCACAACTCAAGATTAGTCAATTAATCAATTAGTCAATTCATCAGCAGTTACAATGACTGATAATCGTTGAAGTCAACACCGAACATGTCGTCGCTTCAGGTTCTCAATTGTGAGGATTTGCTGCTTTTCTTTGTCTCATGGGATAGTAAATTGAACATTTTAGGGATTTTGGACAATTTGTCGGACAAAACAAGGAATCTGAAGACATCACCTTGAAAATTTTAACTGGAACTTTTCACTATTTGTAGACCAAACAAACAATTAATGGAGAAAATAATTGGCAGATTAACCGATGACATCTTAAAATTGCTTGTTTTGTCTGACCCACAGTCCAAAACTCAAATATATTCAGTTTAAAAAAGATGCAAAACAGAGAAAAGCAGCAAATCATCACAGCAGAAGAGTGGAACTGGTGAATATTTTGGCATTTTTGCTCTAAAATGTATATAAAATCCCCATATTGTGGATGAATCACTGATTACAGTCAAACTGTCAATATAGTGCCCAAGTTATACTGTATATTACAGTAATGTGACAAGTAGTGTAAGGGATTATAATTTGAAATTCACTATTACGTCACAGTTAACTAATTAACACTCAGTTACTTCGACATTTTGGGTGTCGTGTGTAGATGGAGGGATCATATATAGAGCATATAGCCTCATACAGGAAGACAAAAGGAAGCTGAAGCTATTGAACGCATTGGAGAACCAACAAATTGGCCAGAATTTTAATGCTTCTTCAAGACTGGCATGCATTCGAAATCCATCTAATAAGGCCTTCCTGACCTCATATTTGTAGCCTGACTCTGCCTCAGGCGAACTTTCCCAAAGCTTCAGTGCAGCAGTGGCAGCATCTGACCGAGGCAAATGGTTCTGTAATTGGCCTTACAACTTGTGGAAACCAAAGAATTCGGCTGGTTCAACTCAGCAGCCTTGTTTCCTGGCTGGCGGTAAACTTTTTACCCCGGAGAGCTGCTTCTCAAAGAAACACGTCAGGCCCCGGGGCATTCGCAGCAGCCCCGTAATGCTTCTGCATCCAGCTGCTGGTCATAGGACGCAAACGGTGCATTAATTTGGACGTCATGTTCAGCTGCTGGGGAGTGTTGGAAAAGCTACAGCACACAAGAAAAACAGTTCATGTAAGATGCTGTTTATAGTGTGTGTGAACAGTTGGATGGTGAGAACAAGAGTTACAAGTTCATACAGTGTGATGAAGTAACCTCTGGCATGTCTGGTTACATTTTCTTATTATTATCAGATTACCCCCTTTATTAAAGCAGCTTTTTTAAAATACATGGCAAAAGAAATACAAGTTGTAGTTCATGATTCTTATTAATGAAAATCCATTTACCTTTACTTCCTGCAAAATTGCATATCTTTGGTGATTATTCCATAAAATAGATAAACATATTCTGCGTATTATGTCAAATTATTCCAACTAACTAACAAAATCCGGCTATCAGCACTTCTAAAATTCACAAATTAACATGTTATATCTTGTTTAATCTGTTCAAAAACTGAAGCGTAAAAGCATCAAATTCACTGTTTTACAGGAGGGTTATTTCTTGACTGGGAGTAGCTGTCGTAAAACAGCATATTGGCGCATTTGTGTGTTGTCTTTACACTTTGGTTTTTACAGGGATTAAACAAATGAGATATATTGTGGGGTAATTAGTGAGTCTTTGGAGGTGCTGGTAGGTGGATTTTCTTATCATCAAACAGAGCCAGGCTAGCTGTTTCCCCCTTCCAGTCTTTATGCTAAGCTAACCGGCTGCTTGCTGCAAACCTAATGTTTTGTGTACAGATTCAGAAACAGAAAGTGAATAAGCATATTTTCCAAAATATCAAAGTGTTCCTTTAAGGCTTGAGATAGCTAGGAAAGATAGATAATGTCATAATGTATTTGCAACACCAACAAATGCAACAAACTGGAACCAGAAGATTGAATTTTCCTGTCGTTTGCTTGTTCGTCTCTGTGACATTTAAACTGTACACCTTTTGTCTCACACCTCGGTCGGACAGGTGATTGATAGGGAAGTGATAACATAGGACACAGTCATGCTCCCACACACAGCACACAAGCCAGCGAACAGTATCTAGTTCCTCAGAGAGTAATGTTCCTCTATTTGTGTTGTATTATCAAAACAAGCCTTTCAGCCCTCCCAGCGCGGTCGCCTCTCGCATCTGAGCTCTGACAGGTATTCAGTCACGAGTGTCAAATCATCACCTGCAGAGAAGTGCAACTGTGCCCGTGTGACAGTCAGGTTTAACCACAGCTATGTGGTGAAGCTACACGGCCAAAATATCAGTCATTTTTGACACGTGTAATACATCCCTTGTTTGTTATTTTGCAAGAGATTCTTAGGATGCATGACATATTGTATACAGCAGTAGTCACTTGACAGCTATGTGCCTCCAAAGCTTCTATTTTGCAGGAAATTTTAAATACATTTTTTTTTTTTTACAGACGCCAGAGACCATTTATTCTTTACGTAAGAAAACTGTAAACACGAAGGCAGCTGCAGTTACAAGTTTCTTCCCCGGAAGCAGCGAGGAGGTCTAAAAGGTGATTCATGATTTCCAGATGACAAACCGTACAGCCAACTGACCGTACAACTGCCTCGTTTTACTGTACAGACCTCCACATGGGACGCACATTGTGTCAACATGCACAGCTGCGTGTTGACATGACATCCCCATATGTCCTGACAGGAAGCTGTGTGCTGGGGAACAAAATGGCTGCCAGAAAACAGCAAACTATTGGGAGGCACAGAGCTCGCAGTGTCATATTTATAAGGCTGAAGAGAGCATGTTGCCCTTGAATAGACCTTCCCAAAACATGAAATTCCCAATGAAATTCCATAATCCATAATCCTTTATTGATTTATAATCCAGGGCGGATTAGTTGGCATTCCATTAGTTTTTTTTTCCATCAGTGCAGAGATTGGACACTGCAGAAAACCCAGTTTCTGGGTCAAATAATATATATAAGAGTCATATGTGGTAAAGCCGGGGCTAAATATAGGTTTCCCTGCACGTTGAGGCATTCCAGTTTCAGAAAGACATTTCTATAATCCATTTCATGCCTCGTCTCATGGGCTGACATTCCAACACCAGAGAAATAACCTGCTGACTTCTCTTCGGATTTCATCAGGCTTTTGTCACTTCCTTTCTACAACCGGGGTGTCTAATTCACAACATATGAATCGCATTCAGCTTAGCTTGAGCTTGCTGCTATAGTAAGTGTAGCCATACCATGTTAGTTTGGTAGGAAATATTTCACTAAACATGGTGATTTGTTAAGAAACACAGAATATTTCAGTCCTAAATTAAAGAGTCCCCCATGGCTAGAGCACCACAACAAGTCTTGGTCTCAAGGTCATACACTTCTTGATCTTTACTTGAACCTTATTAGTCTCTGTCTTGGTCTTGCTATGAGACACCTTTCATCTTATAGGTCTACACCTGACAGATGTTCATAAAACCTTAAAAAGATATCTGAACAATCGAGCTACAAGACTCCGTAAGTAGCTCTCGTGAAGAACGTCGTCTCAGTCGCCAAACAGTCGTCTCAGCCGCCAAAAGGTTGTCTCAGACTGAACTTGTACTCAACTTTGATCTTAAGGGTTAACATTTGGCTCTTTTCCACCAAATGGTCCAAGGAACTAAACTCTTGAACTAAATCAGGACCATAAAAGTTCTCTGTGCACATTCCTGTTTGCCTTTTAGGGGGGCAGGAACTATGGACCAGGAACCAAATTTAGACACGAGTTCTTCTTTAGGTAAATATCCTGAGCTCATAAAAAGGTTTGTGGGTTTCTAAGAAAGTTCCTGCTGTGGAAAAGAGCTGTTAGACTCAGCTGAGGTGGTCTTACTGTCATACCAGATAGTCAGGTACAAAGCACTCAAGGCACGAATACACAGAACAACACTGAAAGGTTCATCATTCATCATCAGATATCATTCCTATCACCATTCACCAAAGATTTGGAAGCAAGAGTGTCTGTATTAGTTTCTGTGATATTGCTTGTGGCATCTATCAGGCTCCTCTCCTGTGGAACCAGATCCCAGTTTGTGTACGGGAGGCGGACAACCTCCTCACATTTAAGAGTAGGCTTAAGACTTTCCTCTTTGATAAAGCTTATAGTAGGGCTGACTCAGGTGAGCCCTGAGCCACCCCTTAGTTATGCTGCTATAGGCCTAGACTGCCGGGAGACTTCCTATGATGCACTGAGCTCCTCTCTCCTCCTCTTCCTTCCATCTGTACGCCCTCATATCCCATCAATGCTTGTTACTAATTCAACTTCTTCCCGTAGTTGTGTGCTTTCTCTCCCCTTTCTCTCTCCTTCTGTTGCTTTCTGCAGGTGTTTCTGCCTCCGGAGCTGTAGAGTCTGGATCTATGGTTGCGGCCGCCTGCTGCCCCCGTGCTCCTCCTCTGCACCCGCTGCTGCAGTTGCTGTTGCTATTATTATTAGTATTGCTGCTGTAATGTTGCTCTTAGTATTGTTTCTGTTGGTGTTGACAGCCATGCCATTGCCGCGGCCATTGCGTTACATCTCTGTGTGAAGCTGTATTGTGCTGCTGTATGTTCTCTTTCTTCCTGCTCTCTCTCTCCCCCTTCAACCCAACCGGTCGAGGCAGATGACCGCCCACCTAGAGCCTGGTTCTGCTCGAGGTTTCTACCTGTTAAAAGGGAGTTTTCCTTGCCACTGTCGCATAGTGCTTGCTCATGGTGGGAAAGGTTGGGTCTCTGTAAATATAAAGAGTCGGTCTAGACTTGCTCTACTAGAAAAAGTGCCCTGAGATAACTTTGTTATGATATGGCGCTATATAAATAAA